>CM076569.1:430426512-430718835 GCA_034641835.2 Pinus albicaulis
AAGAAGTCGCCTTCACTAAGTGGGCCCGCAGGGTATTTTTGGCGCAAAGTCTATTTTTAGACTATGTCTATTTTAGACATATGGATCATGTTCTATGAGTTTCAGGATGCTATTTGTGGATGGTTGGTCAAGTCAGGAAAAATAGATGGACTTCTATCTTTAGACATACTGGGCGGAATCTATTTTTAGATTGCCAGTCTAAAAATAGATATGTCGAATATTATTAGCTCTTAATAATATTTGGACTCTAAACATTATCTTATCCTCTTGGAGCACTTCGGTTAAGTGCACAGATGTGGCACATGCAGATGACAGAAGGAAATACGCTTTTCCTATGGGTTAGTTGAGCTATTTCATGTTTGACTTCAGTTAGAACTCAAGTGGCGGAGTTTGGTGGAGTTGATGAGACAGTTGGTGGAGTTGTGTTTGGTTTAACTTAGTTGAACTAGTTGTATTTAGTCTAACTGAAAAATACACTAGTGATGAGTGGTGTGAATTAATTAATAATTAATTCACTAATTATTTACTCATAAATCAGCTAAAGAATACATCAGTCGACTGCAGTGCATGGATAGTTCAGTAGAGATCAGTGTTAGAGGTGGGTGAAAGGGTGAGTCTACTATCAGTTGTGACTATAGTTGTGCATGAGATTTGCACACACATTGATTGAGATTTCCAATGAGGATTGCGCAGTACAATCCAGTGGGATTCGAACTTGGATTTCATCATTATTCATCTTGGATTGCGCAGTAGAGGCAGGCTAACAGGTGGAGGAGATTTGAACTTGTGACTTGTTCATATCTGAGCTTGTGTAGTGTGTAGCATGTGAGATAGTGCTGAGAGCTTGTGAGGAGCTTTATGCTATGTATTGTTACATGTTATCTATCATTATAATATACAGATATTTTGGGGTTTTTAGCTGTAAGCTTTCCCCATTACATACTATGTTATATGTGTGCTTGATTATGTTTTAATGTGCGCATGCGACTGCTTCTAATTCCGAAAATTGATGATCAATGGCAGAAGAGGTTATGTATTATGCATGAAGCTAAAATAGTGTGTAATCAGGATAATCTCGGTGAATAACTCATTTGTTATTCAAATTTCTACAGGTTAGGGGTCTAATAAAAATCATGAAATGATAATTTTTATGATATGGTGTGAGTTTTTAGGTTACCTTAAATGGTTAGGGGATCTATTTAAGTCATGTCAAAGGGGAAAATTAGAATTTGATACTAAAATCAATCAAACTTGTCAAATCTGGCCACCTATCGGAGTTTTCCTTAGTTCGTAGAGCATTTAGTGCAAATTTAACAGATTTCACTATTAAATCACCTAATAAATCTGCAACGAATATGACACCTATTAAATTGAAATCACTATAGATTTCTGTTTTTCTGTAATGGTCTCTATAAATTGATGGGTTTTCAAATTATGAGTGGGTTGAGGTCATGCTGGTTAGGTTAGGGTCATCATTAAAGGTTTTCAGCACGTGTGTTCATCAATTACCGTCCTTTTACGAATTTTATTTCATTATCTTTCCTTATTTAGCTTTCATTCTCCACGTTCTTCTTTTCCATCCTTGTAAGATGCTATTCAAATAATGCGCTATATCTGTTTTCCATTTAGAGTCTAGGTAATGTCATACTAGCCTCTTAATCCCCAAGCAACTTTCTTTCATCAAGTCTTGACTGTGCAGGTGTGAGTTTCTAAAAGAGGCCAGCGTTGTAAACAAAGAAGATGGCTACGCAGAGGAAGACAAATAAAAGAGGCCTACCACTCATATATAAGGCTATAAATCCAAAATTAATCATGGAAGATCCCAGTTTCACGGAGGCTTTCACAAAAGGAGGGTGCATGCAGTTTTTCCAAAGACTACAGGGTCATCATATACAGGTTCCACATGATTTTGCACTGGATTTCAAGGGAACTTCTACAAAGGTGGGTATCCTCCATTTTCCAGTTTCACCTGATAACATTTCCCAAGAAACAGGAATCCCTAGGACAGGAGCAAAGTGGTTTAAAGCCACGAAGTTCAATTTACAAATTTTTGATGATTTTATGAAACCTAACAATGTAGGGATAAATATGGCTGTATGGATTGCTAGAAGTTTTCTCAAAGACAACTATTCTAAACTAATGATGGTGATACAAAAGTACTTTACCCGCGAGGGTAGGTTTCATATGATCTACCTATATCATTTCAAGTTGTTGCTTCATTTCACAGGTAAATAGCTAATTGATATCCCTTTCTATCTTTTTAGAATTCTTGGAAAAATGTCAGATAAAGTGCAGGGTAGGCCTAAAATAAGTGAAACTTCTATTTTTCACCATGGATTAATCAAGTTTCTAGTGCTGGAAGAACTGAATAGACTAAACAAATATTGGGCAACCTTTTTGTTTATGAGTGGCTATGAAATAGCTGCTCCAACTCCAAAGAAAACTCCTAAGTCCAAGATTATTACTCCTAGACAAAAAGATGGATACCATTGCAGAGACAGAAGGTGATCATCAAGAAGGTTTGCAGCCTTCAGTTGAACCCATGGAGATAGAGACTGAATTCATTCAAGAGGAAACACCTCAACCAGCATCTAGCAAACATGTTATAGATTCTGCTACAATCAGCAAGTCCAAACCTGCTGCAAAAATTCCTAAGAGAAGCAGAAGAGACTCCACTAGAGGTAAAGGTAGGCTTGAATATATTTTACAAGAAATAGACATTGAATAGACCCCTGTAGTGAAATTGGTAGAGGTAAAAGGATCCAAAACTAAAAATAAGGGTCTCATTGTGAAGAAGTTAGGTTTCTCTAATGAAGATTCAGGTTTTCGTTTTAAATGTAGAAAACCTCTCACTAGATCACAGAATGTTGAGGTTAATAAATAAGACAAAAAGTAATAAAAGAAAGATAAAGGAAAAGATCCATTGGTGGAAGAAATCATAGATTTTTCTCTTATTGAGACAAACATTACTAAGGGAAATAAAGGTAAACCCAAAAGGAAGGTTTAGAACAAGTATAAAGTAGATTTACTAAAATAAAAACTCAAATATGAAGAAGAAATTGTCAAACAGAGGAAAGGTAAGGAAAAGGTCATGGAGAAAACTGAAGATAAGCTTCTTAAAGAACAACTAAGGGAGGCTGGAGAAGAGCTAATTGAAAAGAAGTTGGAGCTGGATAAATACAAAGAAGATAGATAGTTGATAGATGATATGGAAACGAGAGTAACTGATCAAGTCACCTTTTTTTAAGAAGCCCTTGCAAAGGCCAAGAAATTGCTAAAAAGAACCCAGCCTTTGTGCATCATGCTGAAACATACAAGGTAAAAGAACTTATGGTTTTAGGTAGAAAGAAATCATATTAAGAGACAAGTTAAAGAATTGAAGGAACAAATGGAAATGGTGAAGGTTGAATTAGAGAAGAAGGGTTTGAAAATTAAGGTTGTAGAGGAACCTATTGAAGTTACTCATCAAGAACCTGCTGCTAAATGAAGAGGTAACAATGAACAACATATATATTTTGTCTTATTTCATCATATATCATCCTCAAGTACACTCATGGACATTTTCTAGGCCTAAAATCCAAATTATTTGAATTTTGTGGGCAATTAGGCAATTCCGCAGCGTGTCCCAGGCTTGAAGCCCAGATTTCGCTGCGGAATTGTTGAAGATGTTTTTTGGTTCAAAACCACCAATTTTGACTTGGTTGAGGATAACTAAAGCCTGTATTTAAATTTTTTTGACCACTCAAAACCATCCATAGGTCAGAAGTAGTCGATGTATAACACAAGTGACCTAATTTTCTTCGCTACAGAATCTCGCTGCGAAAGTGCCTAAAAGCTCTGTTTTTGCAACAAAGTAAGGTTTTGGAAATGTTCGAAGGATAAGGAAATTTTCCTAGGTTTTTTGCCATATGAAATGTCAAAGAGTATAAGAGGAGATGTTTTCTGAATGGAAACACTCATCACAAGGGTGGTTTGGATATGCCAAATCATCATGCTGCCACATCATCAACATGACAATTTATAATCAGAATCCGAAGAACAGTTCCTAAATTCTAGCAATTATGTTTTATTGTTAAATCATGTTTTCTGTGGTTTCGTAAGGCTTCTATTTCGATAAATCCTATTTGTGTATGGAGTTTTAATAGTTAGTGAAGGTAATAATGAGTGAAAGACTCCGATTAGGTTTCTAATTCTCGAAAACAGAATTTTATCTAATTTTCCTCCTTGTAATTAGTTGTTAGTTTTATTAGTTGTCCTTGAAGATATTTGGTGGTATAGCCCAGTTGGCAGACATGATGTAAAGGTCTCTAATTCTATAAATAGTGAGAGGAAAGAGTTTGAGAGCATTGGAGATGTTATGTATGCACTACTATTGTAATCTTTCACTTCAGTAATATACTTTTGCAGCAGCTTGTTTCAGACCCAAGATTCATTGTATGTTCTTATCTATGCTTGTTTATCTTAGTCATTTGATCTTTATGAAGTGGCTCATGTGTAATCACTTGGAATTCAGTAATATGCTCCAATTTCTTGTACATATGTAGTTTGTTGTTTTGTAATTGAGGTTTACAATGACTCCATTCCCAATGGTAGTGATTCCTTGCATAATTCACCTACTTTGAACACATAAACACCAAAAAAGAAACCATCAAAGTTAGCCATTTTCTTTTAAACTTCATTGAAAATCATTTATTCTTATTTAGAGAGAGCCCTCTCACACTAAAGAGGCTAATTTCCAGTTGCAAGTGGTTTGAAAGAGTTACTCCAAGTTGACCATTGAAGCAGTCCAACAGGAACTCAATTTGGTGATAACATGCTACATGGGCACTTAGCTGTTGAGACAACAAGTTTGATCAGTTGAATGGTTTTCCTTCATTGACAACCTGATTTAGTAAAAATTCCCACCCTTCAGGAAAGGTGTCTCTACTTTGCTGAACATAGATTCTACAACATAGAACTATCAAGAGATGATAGGCCATCCTGAGAGAATTTGTCTTGTAGGTGTTGTTGGGTGTTTGAAGAAACTTTGATGGATATTTCAACCAACATTTAACAATGTATTTTTGGCTCAAATAGTTGGTGGTGGTTTTTAGCACTCTCTAAATACATTTAGTTTGAGGAAAGAGCTACAAAGGTAACCACAAACCCTCTTTTGGACAAAAATATAGCCCTTCTGGTCTACAGAGGGATATCTCTATAGGGTCTTTAGTTGATTAAAAGAATGAATCTTTAAGGTTTTAGGCTAGTTCTCATGAGAAAGAAATGGATTTTGTTTCAATATTTTAAAGGTTTGATGGAAAAAATGGCATAGACATGCATTGAGATGTATCCTGCTTTTAAATAAATATCAGTGATTAAAGAAGGATAATGAGTAGCTCTTTTATCAATGTTGTTGGACACCTAATCCTCCTAGGGTTAGTGTGGAAGATGAAAAGTCTTAAGGAGTCCAAGAGACCTTGGAACATGGAATCCAAGGGTCACTCCAATGTATTATAAATGGACATCATGTGAAAAATATATGAACACATGATTATCTTTCTCATCTATCTTCTGTCCATTCCATGTGTGTGTTTGACATGGTATCAGATCAGGTTCCTTCCTATCCTCCTTAATTGTGTGAGAGACGCAAAAAAAATCCATTGTCTCTCTCCTGCATACCTGTCTTCTCCTGTGTACATTTCTATTAGAAACACTCAGAAATTTTACCGACATTGGTTTAACTCCATTAATACCACAGTTCGGTCATTGGTTTACTACGTTGGTTCATGCGTTGTTTATGAACTCTCATACCTCTACTCAATCAAATATATGAGGGATTACAAGATAGTTTTAGACTAAAAATTTTGGCATTGAATTGAATGTTGGAGTGATGCATTAAATCTCCTTATAGTATGTGCATTGTAGATTTGTTGAATGTTGCTATGGTAACTCATATCTGCTCCAATTTTTTCAACTCGATATTTCCATATACTCTGCGTGAAATGAGATCCATGTAGATTTCTTCACCTATTTATATCACCCGTTCAAAGTAGCCCATCTACCGCTACAAAACCTCACAACTTGGAATCATGGTTGTATGCTACTCGTGGGTGAATTTCCTAGCTTCTAAGAGTTGTACATAAGCTTCAAGAGCCCCTACTTATAAGTATTTCCTCATTGTTTGATGTTCAAAATCATGGTAGAAATTGTGATTTCAGAGAAGGGCTTAACTGTTAAACCTATGAGTATTTATACTTCGTCTCCTGCCTCAACGTTACTCCCATGTCTGTTTTCTTTGTTGGACTGTTACACTGTCAGAACACAGATGCTTAATGTTTCACTTTTGTTTTCACATAACATGTATCAAGCTACCTACCATTCCTCATAATACCACTGAGCTGGTCCTCTTCTGCATGAAAATGCTCCTCCTCCTTCCATTACACAGGTCACTAGTTTCTCCTTGAAGGGGTTGTTGCTATTATTATTGTTGATTTCATTGATGTTGTTGTTGTTTCCAGTGTTGGGTAAGAACTTATTATTCTTGAATGGATTACTATTGTCATTTCCGGCCATGTCCAATATGTTAGGGTAGCTATCAGTAATGTCGGGTGTCTTGTCGGATGGGTGCTTAAGGCTTGGAGCCAAACGAAGTTACCATGGCCAGGGGCTTCTATGCTTAATCATGATGTTAGTCTTTGTGGGAGGGTCCTATGAGTTTGTATAGCTAGTTAAAAAAAGAAAAAAAAGGTTCATTTTCTATTTTCTCAATTGCTAAACATCCTAGATTTCTCAAACCTGTATTTATTTTTTAGTGTGTCGAGCCGATCCTTTCATTGCACATCAGTATTGGTGGTTTTGTTGCAATTATTTCAGCCTCTAACTACATTGACCACATCCTTCCAGTGCTTCTGCTTCATTTTTCCCCTATTGAGCTCCACATAACAAGCTCCCCAGGATTCGATCAAGGTATTTGCAGTGTCATTGGTGTTTTTTCCCAGGCTTCAATCAATTGTGATCATTTTGGCCATATGAAAGATCATTTTTTTATGTTCATCCATGTAATCACTATCATAAAAGCACTCATTCTTCACACAGATGCTTTAGAAACAAGGCTCATGCAAGAACAAAGATTCATCTTGGATGGATCGCTTCTTGGCAATGGGCATCAACAACCAAGAAGATTTTGTTTTCATATGTCGTTATCCCTCTATAATATTTAAAGGCCTTGCAGTTGAGTTTTCACCATCATCTCACCTTGTATCTAACAAGGGGGGAAATGATGGTAATATCAAGCTTCAAAGTCACATCAAGAAATCATGAGCCACAACTTGCCATAACGGATTCAGGGTTGTAGCTAGAGATAGAGATTCTTGTGAGCATGCCATTAGTTGGTGGTCAACCTTAAACCATCTATGCAACTTCGATCTTCTCCCTCTTCAAGGAATTGGGGACACTTCCTCTAGCACAAGACTTAAACTTCTTGCCAGTTTTGGAAGAGTTCCAGGAATTTCATCAAGCATTCCAGAGTTGGTGGTCATCCTTAAACCACCACAGGATGAGACCTCCCTTTCAGGTTTAGGTTATCCCTTTTATGTAGGTTGCATACCTCCCTTTTCAAGGTTGAAGGTATCCCTCTTCAAATAATTAGGATCACTTCCTCTAGCAGAAGACCTCAACTTCTTTCCAGAATTGGAAGAGTTATGGGAAATGAAATAATTGTTCGAGTGTTGGTGGTAAAACTAAAACCACCACCTTATGCCAAAATTTTAGAGAGCGCATTTAGCCTAGTGCTAGCATGCATATTTTTCACATTTTGTATTACAACTCTCTTCTTGGACTCATACATACCCCTTCCGATTAAGCAGGGGAATGTTGGACACATAATCCTCCTAGGGTTAGTGTGGAAGCTGAATAGCCTTGGAGAGTCCAAGAGACCTTGGAATATGTAACCCAAGGGTCACTCCAATGTATTATAAGTGTAAATCATTTGAATAATATATGAACACATGATTTTCTTTCTCATCTATCTTCTGTCCATTCCATGTGCGTGTTTTAGAAAGGGAAATAAAATCAACACTTTGGATCTCAAAAATAAGTTTTAGTATATGGTTAAGAAGAATAATATTGTATTATGCTAATAAAAAAGAATCTAGAGATGAATTTCATACTCAGCTTCATATGAATTATATGAAAATTATTCGAAAGGAAAATAAAGTATCAATCTTAGATAAATTTGCCTTCATTAACTTCTTTCAAATAATGAGTATAGTAAATGTGTGTATCATTGGAAATAAATGAAATAGAACATGAATAAAGCTAACTAAAAGGGCACATAAGAAACATAATAAACACATCATATCACCAAAGTATGCTAACACAGGAATCCTTGGAAAGAGCAACTCAAATCGTCTTCAATAATCACTAAAAAATATGACTGCATACATAAAAATAACTCTCTTGTAATTGCCAGTTCGTGATGGTATTACATACATTTTACAATAATAATATCACTTGAACCAATAAATTGAATGTATTCAATCCATCCATTGGATCAAATCAAAAAATTGCAGCAACATATTGTTTTTGCATAAAAAAACTAGCTAAAAGAAACCATAAAAATGTAACCTTTGTCATTTGGAAAAACATAAAAAATACTTTATTATATCTATCTAACCCTATCTAGATAACAATATTATCCCTAATTACCTTATCCTTATTTTTCCCGACATCAAAGCTTCAGATACAAGATGAAAGTGGAAACAACAAGGCAAGTTGTGTTACACAATGGTTGCACAACGAGTCTATGTTGGCACGTACCCCTATAGAGTGGAATATAGATGGATGATGAAAGGATGTTGAATAGACATATGAGATGGTAATGGAACATTACACACATTATTTGACACTTAGAATATTCAAAACACTCCATTTAATGTATGTGCGACACACGCACAACAAATACACAACAGTTGTGCTACATAAGTTCAAAATTGTGGTTGCATTCTATCTTCCCACCCCAATCAAACAAATAGTTCCAGACAATCACTTGAAGCTATATTATATGCCAAAAATATCCAAAATGAAAAATGTATCCATATGGCCTCCACAAAACTAAAAAATAACCTTGTTGCGCAATGATAAAAACTTCAGCAAAATAGAAACTCCAGAAGTTAACAATATAGAACATCACATCCTTCTTCTCTTACTAGCTAAGGGCTTGCTAGGTGATGCCTTGGTGTCCATATAGAAGGTGTAAACTTCTTTGATCAATGGTGACTGGGTTTGTGGCTTTTTCTATGGCTTAGGCCATGGCTTTGGCAGATTTGCAGATTTAGATATTCCAATTGCTTGCTTGTATTTTTTCACCAGCCTCCTAGATTTTGCTAATTTTTGTTTCATGAATCTCAATATCCTATTCAACACTAGATTTATCATGTAGATATTCCTCACCTATCGTGTAGTTTCCTTTTCTACTTCAACATTTTTCTCTACAAGGGTATCTTGGACAAATTTTTTAAACTCCTCGTTATCTTCTGAAATCATCATAAATTGTAACTCAAAACCTTCAATTTATTCAAAAAATATTTGGTATTCTTCCCATTGAAAAAACTCAATTTTCTCTCCTGATTGGAATGCCTCCTTCACCTATTTCTTCCACCCAACTGTGTTTGTTTCTGCTCTGGTCACAAGTTTCCTTGGCTTCATTTTGGGCTCGTTCATATGTTCAACATCTATCACTTTCTTTCCTTTCTCTTGTGATGTAGATTTAGGAGGTCCTTGAGATATGTCACCTTTTTCTTGTTTAGTTTGCTTCACTGCTAAGTGCCTACACTCTTTATTTTTGTTACGAAGCTAGGAAATCTCAAGGTCATATTGGGAAAGATCATTTGTAATTTAAAAACCTCATTGTTTTCTTCCTCCATTGGGATAGTTAGTGCCTCATCTGGAACTTTCTATGACTGTAACCTTTCTTATGGAAAAATAACAAATGTTTGAGGAGTTGGCTCCTCAATTTATTGTTTGGTCCTCAATATTGTTATTGGCCTAAACACAGACTGTGATTCTTCCACTATTGTTTTAAATGTCTTTGTTGTTTGCACCTTCTCTTTTCCCTTTTGTTGTGTTTCTTCTTGTTGTTGACCATTTCCTTCATTACCTATTTCAATGTTTCGTTGATTTTAGGCTCCTCTTTCTCTTTAAAAATATATTTAGGGAATATATATCCATGAGGTAACAGACCCACACCTGACAGGAAGCTTTCCCATTACATTTTTCTCCTTTCAAGCTTATGCAACACTAACATTTTAATAAAGGAAAAATGAAACAAATTGGGCATATGATTGTATTTATTTTCCTACACTCGCTCAACAATTTTACCCAGGATTTTGAACAAATAATAGGGTATATTTAGATTATTCTTGGAAGTAAAGTGCATAAGGAGTCCTATGTGATATTGGTAGACCTTGATAAACATGCTCTCACAAGTAAAATACCTCTGGATGAATTTGAGCAGCTGACTTTAATGGTTATGAAGGTAAGTGCTGGGAAATTTCGTGTCAAACTTTTATTTTAATTATGATTTCACAAACTCCCTAAAAATTTACACATCCAATTCTTACCCCTTAAATCATTTTTCTCCTTTTGAAGGGATGGTTGTGGCATCAGAGAAAAACCTTTTTGTAATAACAAACTCCAGATTTTCTAACTTAACTCTATCTTCCTTGAAGTTTAATGCAAAGAGGCTAGCAAGTTGTACATGGTGACCAATTTCTTGTATCCTTTCACAAAAGGAAATACACCCGGTCTTTTAAAAGGCCACTCTTACTTAAGGATTAGATTTTATTAGGTCTAGATTTCGGGCTCTACACGCATTATATACCCCGCTTTAGTTTTACTTTTACTGGAAGTGGGATCCATCTATCTTCAAATACAATAGGATAGGTTGTAGCACTCATGGCAAGCTAGTTGGATGGTAGAAGGACAACAACAAACTATGTGTGCAATGCACTGGGCAAGAAAAATACCCTTTGGTCTAGCTTTTAAGATGCTGTGAAATGAGGTAGAGAGAGCGTACTCAGGTATACACAAGGATTGTTTGCAACTAACGAGTTTATAGGATTTTACCCAAACCCATTCAAAACTTGAAAACACTCAAATTAAACCCTACAATTAAGGTTTCGATCCTTAGACTCGAATTTACATGAAACAGATCTTACCCAACATTTGGGTGGCAGTGGATTAACACATTTTAACTAGCCATAGATTATGCTTTAAACACAAATTGTGCTTAGGGGTACATACTCTTTCCCCAGAATTTAATGAAAATGGTTTTATGAATGTGAGGGTGATTTGCAGGGTGTCGAATAATAACTAGGTAGCGGTTGGGTAGCACTGTGCAACGACCTGATTGTGTAGTGAGTGTGCATCAAAGTTTCACAATGAAGATGAGCTCTGTTAATTTTCAATGTGCCTGGATGGGAATCGATCTGTGGTCTCATGTGTTTATAATGTTTTTTTCTCTTATTAACACAATTTACATGGGTGAACTATGTGTTGATCAGTGGTTGTCATTGATGTCAACCTAAGGATCACAAGGGGCTACCCCAATATTACATGGGAATTTTCACTTGAAAACTGACTCTATTCCAAGTCAAGGATATTTGGGATGGTTTCTACTTATCGAGATGTTTTCATTGATATATGGCACATCATGTAATTCTTCACGGTTTGAGAGATATTCGTGTTTGAAGTTAGTAACCCTAGTTAGTGGGCTAAAACCCCATGGGGTTGTGGCATGACACTAATCATTGGTTGTGGTCATTAAATATTCAATAATTAATAATTTTTTATGCTCCTAAAATCCCTCCAATGTTCACTTGTTGAATACCCTCTCAACCTAAGCATTTATACAAATTGTGACCCTCATATCCTCCTCATGTAAGGATTTTGCTACTAAAAATAGGTCATCGTGGCATTTTTGCTATAATTTTTTCTGCGAAGCTTCAAATGCTGAGAAAAAAAACCCACTTGGGAGAAATCATCATGAATCTCGTGTCTGAATTTAAGATCTTGGTTCGCTATAGTTTTAGAAATACGATCTGTGGCATTTAGGGTTTTGGAGGCTTCCGAAATTCATCTCAAAGAGGTGACCTTGGGAAAATCATCATAACTCTCTCTCTGCGAAGAAGATTGGAATTATGTAAAAAGTGGTGGATATTTCATGAAATTTAGTTTCTTTTGTATCAATTTCAGAGCCGAAGGAGGAAACAATGACATGTGGCACACCGTACAAGTTCACTCTACTAAACTAGTCCATAATTAGGTCATTGTGAGAGATTGGGCATGAATTTATCTTGAAGAATCAAAATTGGGTCAGATCTCTGGCATTAGAAAGAAGAATCAGAGGGATATTGTTGGTGTCCAAGTGCAAATGTGTATTTAAACCCTTTCCCACATTAATTATCCATCCAAGTGTGTTTGGTTATTGCAAGGCTAATGCACATAGTATGTGTAGATGACAATAGCACAATTCTATATTATTTTTGGATTCGATATTAAGCAAAGAAAAATCACTGTAAGAATAATAAAATAATGGCAGTAATAAATTGTAAAGCTTGCAATGCATTCATAGCAATAAAGATACCAAAAATTACATCTACTGTTACGACAATTACGAAATATGCAAAACATAAAATAGAATTAACAATGTACAGGAAATACACAACACATGATTGGAGAGTGGGCCCAAATCTCTAATCAAGGCTGTGATATGCTCACAACTTACAGAAGTAATAGGAAATTAACTTGCATTAACTTGATCAAATAATGTTCTGTTACACAGATCCATTCCTTGCATAGCCAACCCTTTATGTGTTATCTCCTATGCATTCTATTCTCCCCTCTGATTTGTTTCCCTTTAAATATACAAACAAAAATGGGAAATAGTCTAATTACAAAATATCAAAAATAAATATAAGATCTAAAAGATCTTTCCATCATGAGTCAGCTGGCACAAGTCGAATCTGGCAATTACAATTAGGGAAATTTTGGAAAACAACCACAACATAAAATATATAAATTTTTCCTTCGAAGAACCCTACGTTTCTTTCAATCAAGACCGAATTTTGGAAAACTGATCTGTGAAACACTAATTTGGTCCACTTTGCACAAAACCCATGTTTTGGATTTTTAGGATTCTTCTCCGTTTCCCCGAAATGTTCAACACAAAACTATCTCTTGTTATTCCAGTGAATTTCTGAGTTTGAATATTTATTATTAGCTAAACCTCAAATATGCAATTTGGAAGAGATCTTGGAGGCTAAAATAGTGAGTTATGTTATAAAGAATTCATTAATAAAACATCATTGACAAAATAATGCATAAAAATCATTAATTTATTAAAATAAAGGAGAACAAGTATTATTTATCCAAAAGAGCATAAATAATTATGAAATGGAATTATAAAATAAATAATGTGATAAAAGAACATTAGAAATGGATGAAATGGATGTAAATAAGTGATAATAATAATACAAATTAGTGGCTCAACATCTCCCCCAAACTAAACATGTTGCATGTCCTCATGCAACCCAATGCCTCTGTATTAACCAAGTTGTAATACAATAATCAAAATGCTCACCCCAGTGCATGATATTGATGGAAGAGAAGGATTCTTCCTCAAATGATTCCTTAAAATAATTTTCATGTATACTTTCAACCATATGTATGTGAAGTTGCAACAAAGTATGTATGAGTAAATAAAAACTTCATTACAAAATAGATTTTGCTAAAAATTTGTAAGTAAATTTATACTATATCAATGCTTCTCCAATTCGAAAATCAAATCAATGCAATGAACGGATTTCAATATAATAGCAAAATGGTTGTAGGTGATAATGCATGATTTTTTTGGAATTAACAAATTGTTTTAGCTTGAAAATTTTTGGGTTTAATGATACCTCTTTATTGTCTAGAAATCACAAGAATCCAGTTGATAGTTTTAAGGATATGCACAAATCAATTTTAGGATTATATACCTTAAATGAGGAAGAAATGAGAAATAATTCATCATGCATAGCAACCCTTCCCCCAAACTGAAGAATTAGCATGCCCTCATGCTACACTAGAAAACGGAGTTGTCTTCCTGTGCAACAATAGCTCGGGACGATGGTGTTTTTCGCTTCTAATCCTGCTCAATAAAATTAAAAATGAGGTAGTCGTAATGTTTGGAATCCATTTTTGAGAGTGGAAATGGATTCAGCACTATCAAAACCTTTAGGCACCCAAAATACCGAAGTTTAACAATCGTAAACAAGATTCGATAACATTTGCTAGATTTTTCAAAAATTTCTCGCCGGATTCTCGGGAAGCCATTCCACACTTTAGACTACGGCCTAGAAAACAAATTGAAATGGTTGCTACAATCATGGCTGAAATCTTTGTTTGGTGTATAACAACATGGAATAAGGGATATTTTGAGAATGAATAATGAGATCGATGGATGATAAATAATATTAATGGAATGTTCATGATAACGAAATTAACACTCCCCCAAACTGAAATATTTTGTGTTTCTGAAAAATGGGAAGTGGTAAAGAAAGGGAAATAGTGGTTGAAAAATATGAGTGAATAATGCTCAATGGTTTTTCATGACATTCTCCTAAACTTTTAATAAATCAAACCCTATGCTATTTTACCTCAATTTTTACCTCCATAAAAATGTGGAATGGGATGTATGGATTGACATTTTTTTTTAAGCTAATGTAGATTGAGTTGATGCTGAAAGTGATGCGGAAGGTGGAAGCCATGCACGCTGAAAAAAATAATCATAAAGTGTAGCAGGGTTTCCTTCTACCAAACTGATTAGTTTCCCTGTCATCTATAAAACATCTCATGAGTATCCTTAATCAGTAATTCATCACCTCAATTACCCCATTACATATAAAAGTGACATAAACATATTGTGAGTGAAATGGGATAATAATGGATAAGAAGGGAAAAGATGCATTCCCTATACCTATAAGCTTTCGTTGTCATGAGCATAGAAATTATGAGAATTAGTTATCTCAGTCTTTGCTTCTCACAGTCTATCCAATTACATGGGATTCAAAATCAGAATCAGGCCTCTTAGTGGTGTTGTTAAGATATGAATAAATAGTGATTGATTGGGCAAGCAATTATCTTTGGTTAAATGTATGATACTTGTAGAATAAAGGAATTGTAGATTAGATGATACAAAATGTCAAATATCAAATATCCTAAAAGTTTCATCCCTGACATGTAAAGTAAATATTTATAACTTAGTAATATATATAAACCATAACCACCATCATCTAAGAACTGATTAAATATCACCCCATGAGCCATGAGTTATGGAAAACCTTGTATATGAAACAGTCAGCTTTATCGAAAATTAGCTTTGGGAAAACAAGGTAACCAAGTAGATTATAGTATTAAATTAACTTCTATACCATAGACATGGCCACTACTGCCAGCAGGCGTCCATAGCCTCAACAGGGATGCCTTTTTAACCCATTGAGATGCCAGTGTCCCATCTATTAGAAATAAGTACATAGTTGCAAAAAGCCTTTCAATCTACTTAGATGTCAAATGAAGATCATTATTCTAGCTTGGTAACTAGTTAATAACAATGCCATTCACGGGAGCTAACAAAAATGAAAAATTCGACTCGTGATGAGACCTCTTGTCCTTCATTTTTATGACCGAAGGCCATTACCGTGGCTTGGTAACCATCAGTGGTAATGTCACTTTATTAGGACCTATGATCATGGTAGGTCGCCACGTGATGAGACCTCTTATCCTCTAGTTTACCATTTATGTTTAATATTCAACTATGGTTATTGTTAGTCAATAAATATTACTTAATAGATGGGGTGGTAGGTCAACTCCTTAAGAGCTAGGGATGGCGTAAAAAGTTGTGTAGTAACTATTTTCAACTTTGATAGTTTTTCTTCTAAAAAACTAATAACCTTAAAATGACTGCTGATAAATATATTTTTCATTGCTGAGATTGGGGTTGAGGAATAGTTTATTAGATAATGGCAGAAATATTTAAATACAATTCTATGGTCATCATCATAAATTTTACAAGATCAGGGACTAGACCAATTAGGAAAGTTGAAAGCTGGCATGATGAAATCATATTTGCATAATTATTCCTTAGAAATAAGATTATGTTTATAGATAAACAAAGATAAATTGACTACCCAAGCATTATGTCAAAGAGGGCCTAGACCATTAAAAGTATTTCCTGTTCACTAAAGAGAAAAAAAAATCAGAAAGACCTACATATGTTGAATTCAACGTGAAAATTTGCCAACAACAGTAGTTGTGACTGAGGTAACAAAAACCATGACTTAGGTAATAACAAGGAAAGGGGAAAAATAACTATGGTAGGAAGGTGACATGAAGGAGGATTAGTCACTTTACAAAATAATGAGGAATTAAGAGTGAATCATTCCTGACAAGAATTACCATAATAATCATCCTTATTACTAAATACGAGACCTCCCCCCAAGTAAAGTACGTCTGTCATCAGTCATAGTTGGTCATGTCGTAAGTAAAATACCAATTAAATCTATGGAGTCAGTCGAGGATGTACCTGGCGACTTACCTTGGCAGAGTAACAACACTAGAGGAGTAAGAACACCAAGTAATTAGAAAAATATCACCATGGACTAACATCACCGAAGGAGTAACAACATTGGATACTTAGAAAAAAATTCGGAGTAACAGCACCGGAGGAGTAATAGCACCCAAAGAGTAACAGCAGTGGCAGATTCTTAACACTGACGAAGTAACAACAGTGGCGGATTCACAGCACCGACGGAGTAACAACAGCCAACACTTAGAAAATTTTTTGGAGTAACAGCATCAAAGGAGTAACAACATTGGATACTTAGAAAATTTTCTGGAGCAACAACAGTGATAGATTCACAACACCGACGGAGTAATAGTAGTGACGGATTCACAGCACTGACGGAGTAAAAGCAGTGATGGATTCACAACACCGACGGAGTAACAACAATGACAGATTCACAGCACCGACGGAGTAATAGTAGTGACGAATTCACATCACTGTCGGAGTGACAACAGTGATGGATTCACAGCACCGATGGAGTAACGCAGTGACAGATTCACAACATTGACGGAGTAACAGCAATGATGGATTCACAACACCGACGGAGTAACAATAGTGATGGATTCACAGCACCGGTGGAGTAACAACAGTGACAGATTCACAACACCGATGGAGTAACAGTAGTGATGGATTCACAACGCCGACATAGTAACAGCAGGGATGGATTCATAGCATTGACGGAGTAACAGCATCAAGGAGTAGCAGCATCGCGGAGTAACAACATCACAGAGTAGCAACATCCGAGGAGTAGCAACATCCGGAGTAACAACATCCGAGGAGTAAAAGCAACCAAGGAGTAACAACATTACGGAGTGGTAGCATCCAAGGAGTAACAACATCACGAGTAGCAGCATACAAGGAGTAACAGCATCACGAGTAGCAGCATCCAGAGTGACAGCATCACGGAGTAGCAGCATCCAAGGAGTAACAACATCAAGGAGTAACAACATCAAGGAGTAATAGCATCGCAGAGTAACAGCATCGCGGAGTAGCAGCATCCAAAGTAACAACATCCGAGGAGTAATAGAAACCATGGAGTAACAGCATTACGAAGTGGCCGCATCCAAGGAGTAACAGCATCTGGAGTAATAGTATCATGGAGTAGTAGCATCCAAGGAGTAACAGCATCACGAGTAGCAGCATCCGTAGTAACAACATCATGAAACTTAAGAACTCACTCCTTTTATTTTGAGAACAAAAAAAAAAAATGTGACTTTGAAGTAAACAATACCTGAAGCATAAAAACATAAGAGAAATCAGAAAATAAATGACTCTTTTTTGAAAACTAATAAATAAATAAATATCTTAAGTTATAATGGTTATGATTTTTTTTTTTTTTGCAGCAATGTTGTTTGTGAATGGTGAATGAATGGAAAAATAATTTTTCAAAAATGACTTGGATTTTCAAATGGAAATAAATTTCACATTTCTCATGTTATAAATTCGTTAATTGATGAAAATTATTCATGTTGTTTTCTCTATGTGAGGAAACGTCTTTGAATTTTTTTTTATTTCATTAACATTGCCGTCAATAATCACTTGTTCATAAATTGACCTCATTTATTCTCCTCGAACCTGCAAAAAACGAGTGTCTACTTGCAATAAAACATGAAATCATGGAAGAAGAGAGGTGATCAGGCTCTCCTAATCCAAGAAATATGAAAAAAAAAAAGTATTTATTCTATAAAACAAATCCATGAAAAAAAAATAACAAAGTAAAATTAATTTATTACCTGCGGGAGAGTGGTGGCCAACCATACTAACCAGCAGTGTTTCAATGATAACTTCTTTGTTTTTCGTCTAATTTGAGTGATTCCAAAGCCAAATGAAAGTGAATTCAGAGATATTTATCCAATAGAAAAAGGTTTAAAAAATTCCATGTAATGGTATGTTAAATTTTCTTAGAACAACCTGCATAATAGAGTCATTTTCGATTTTCCAGTTCAGACCAACAGTTGATAATTAAAGCATAACTTTTTCATTTGATGAAGGATTGAACTCATTAAAATTAGAGATTAAAATAGATTCATTTATGTATCTCTATTAGAAACAAGATTTTAAGGAAAGAATAATTGATGGAAAATATGCTAGTGAACACCAGGGAAAACAGAGTTTCAAGAGTGTTGATTTACGATAAGCAGTTGGTATTTTGGTCATAAATTCCTCATACGATATCGAAATAAAGTGATTCAAATTGTGTTGTAAACTATATTAATAGGGTAATATACCATAGAAACAATTTTCTAAAATCTAGTAATTTAAGCCTCCAGAAATGGACTGTCACAACTCTATTCCTTAGCTTCCTACTAGACATCATGTCATTGTTTTGGTCATAAATTTTTCGTTTCAACTTGAAATCGAGTGATTTAAATTTTGTTAGAAAGTAGACATGAAGGGCTACGTAGGATAGAAACAGACCTTGAAAATATTCCCATTTGGTTCCTTAAAACATGACTGTACCGACTGTTTTTCCATAATTTTCATCAAGCCCGCAAGCCATAAGATATGATAATTAAGGAAATTTTCCAAGAATATGATAAAAATGAATATGAGTGTTTTTAGGAATTTTATTTTCAATATAATACATCTATATACATAAATAAATTTTAATATTGATCACCGATGTTAATTTTCACAGTGTGTTGCAACAAAAACAACTATTTTTACATCTAAAGAAATTTATTTATTTATGTCTTTATTTATTCTATATTCTACACTACACTACTCTACTTTGAAAAATAAAATATACTTACATATAAGAGTATTTCCAGTGAAGCCATTTTCGAAATAATGCCTCAAGTATGCACATACCCGTATTTGAAAAATGTATGTTAATAAATACACAGGTATGAGAGACCAACTTCCCTCTTAAGGATGGTTCCAAGAGTTGTTGAAGTGTAGAGTGATGTTGCGAACAAACAACATAGTGAAACCAGTCTTCAATATAGTCTTTATTTCCCATATTCGTCGCATCCTGAAGTTTCGTGACTGAGTTCCAGATTGTGTTGATGCTTTCTTCCTTGACTGCATCCTCTGCCTTTTTGTTTAAATCTTTGTTCATAGAACCAGATGAAGGAAAAAAATTCAAACAATTCTTAAAGCTCAAGACCTAGAGCAGGGTGAAACTTCCCTCCCCAGGACAAGAGATTGGGTGTTTAAATAGAAATCAAGAAATCAAGAAAGCAAAACAAGAAATCTTAAGCTCGGGACCTGGAGCAGGGTAGCATTTCCCTCCCCAAGACGAGAGATTAGGCCCTAAGAAATCAGCAGAAATAAAAGCAAATAAAGACGACTAACGCTCATGACCTAGAGCAGGGTAGCATTTCCCTCCCCAGGACGAGAGATCAGTTCCTAATAAATCAATCAAAAAAGAATAAAAATAGAACAACTACGCTCAGGACCTAGAGCAGGGTAGAATTTCCCTCCCTAGGACGAGAGATTGGTTCCTAATAAATTAATTAAAAAGAAAAATGGAAAAACTACGCTCAAGACCTAGAGCAGGGTAGAATTTCCCTCCCTAGGACAAGAGATTGATCCTTAGATCAATATGAATCGTGTTCTTGCACCTTTGTTAGCCTCCCCGGGAACAACGCCAAAATGTTGGTGTCCAAGTATGAATAAATATTCAAACCCTTTCCCACATTAATTATCAATCTAGGTGCATTGGTTATTGCAAGGCTAATGCACACAGTATGTGCAGATACAATAGCACAATTCTGATATCAATCGCGGATTCGATAATTTAAACAAAGCAAAAATCATTGTAGCAACAATAAAATAATGGCAGTAATAAATTGTAAAGCTTGCAATGCATTCACAACAATAAAGATATCAGCAATTACATCTACTGTTACAGCAATTATGAAATATGCAAAATAGAAAATAGAATTAACAATGTACAAAAAGAATGCAACACCTGATCAGGAGAGTGGGCCCAACTCTCTAATCAGGGTTGTGATGTACTCACAAACTTACAAGAGTAACACGAAGATAACTTGCATTAACTCAATGAAATGTTCTATTACAGATCTCCATTCCCTGCATATCCAACCCTATCTGCGTTATCCCCTATGTGTTCTATCTCCCCTTCTCTCTGATTTATGCCCTTTTAAATATACAAACAACAAAGGGGAAATAAACTGATTACAAAATCTCAATAAGAAAAATGAGATCTGAAAGATATTTCCATCATGATTCAGCTGGCACAAGTTGAATTTGGCAATTACAATTGGGGAAATTTTGGAAAACGGCCATAACAGAAAATCTACAAATATGCCCTTTGAAGAACCCTGTGTTCCTCTCAATCAAGACTGAATTTTGGAAAACTACTTATAGAAAAACGAATTTGGTCTATTCTGCACAAAACTCGTGTTTCAGATTTTCAAGATTCTTCTTCGTTTTCCCGAAACGTTCAATGCAAAATTGTCTTTTGTTATTCCATCGAATTTCTGAGTTAGAATATTTAATTATCAGCTGAAGATCAAATCTACAATCTGGAAGAGATCTTGGAGGCTAAAATAGTGAGTGATGTTATAACAAATTCATTAATAAACCATCATTGGAAAAATCATGCATAGTAATCATTAATTTATTAAAATAAAGGAGAACAAGTATTATTTATCCAAAAGAGCATAAATAATTATGAAATGGAATTATATAATAAATTATGATAAATAATGTGATAAAATAACATTAGAAATGGATGAAATGGATGTTAATAAGTGATAATAATAATACAAATTAGTGGCCCAACAACCAAGTTCACTAGAAATTTCACAAGTAAAACACCATAAACACCCCCGAAATAACATTTCTAGTCACCAACAAATCCCAAAGACACCCCCATATTAATAACTTTGCAATATCCAGACACCAAGGTTTGTAAAACATGGCAAAACAGAAGAGTGATCGAGTTCAAGAATAATGTGTGCATACACTAAAATCTCGAAGCCAACATAAACTATAACTACACCAATAACATCCACATGGCCACCGCAAACTCCCACCACGGCACCAATCCAGGAATAAACTATGTCACTAAGTAATACCCAAACATCCAGTCTCATTGACAATATGAGGGCAGTAGATAGTACAACAAATCGAAGGAGATTCGTTCTGAGTAGGAGGAGTAGTTGGAGTACCCTTAGACTTCGCGTCCCCTTGAGAAGGAAATATATGACAACAAGGGCATGAAAACGTGTCCATATGAAAAGACCCAATAGGGGGATCTGTTTATGATAAAATGAGTGTCAACATGTTATATGTGAGAAGGATGGCCAAATAAAATATGGACGAGAATGTAAGATGTCTCATCCATCCCAAAAAACATGACTCCTCACAGGTATGAGGTCAAAACGATCATTCGAAAACTAACCAAAAGAAATCTGCTACCAAAATTACAGGTCTCCTCGTAAGTCCCAGGTCTTAGGTCCCCTCGCGGGTCTCCTACCCTGCTCTCAATGTATCTTACCAATCTCACATAATATTGTAAACATAACTATAAACATTTCCATATAAATCAAAATATAAATGTTTGAATATAAATTTTCATATATGAACATAATTATTATTGTAAACAAAATAATTAATGTAAACCTAACTGTCATCATTTCAATATAAATCTAGATATTAACTTTTATAGTAAAAAATAAAAATATAAAATTGAAATTTATGTGTTAATAATAATAAAAAATGAAGGCATCTAATTTAGAAATGAAAATTGAAAATATACTATTTATTCTTTATTGTGTAAATAAACTTTAAATTTTCCTAATACAGTTGATGTTTATAAATAAACCTAAATATTCATAGTATCTAAATTAGAATACAAATAAACTAAAAAAAACATTGATATCACTACTAACATAATCCACCTTGAAAGCTTGCAAAATGTATTAATCACATACAACATTGCATTATTGCATCAAGGAAACCAACTGTAAATTCTCCACTATGCCAAGGCTTCACAAATCATATAAAAAATTGATGGATACTTGTGAAAGTGAAGTTCATTTGAATATCATCGATGGGGGTGAGGAATCAAGCGCAAGAGGCACCACATGGCCCATGATGGTTAACATTTGGCAACCGGGTCGAGGGTTTCCCTCCCCGTCCTATCATATCACACTGCATACGAGAGGGAGTAATGGCAACCGTGTGAAATCCTTCATTGCCTTGACCGGCGTGGGAGGCAAAGTTCTAAGGCCAAGTATAGTAGATGACAAATTCATTTGTGGTTTGTTTCGGCCTAAAGCATTTTTTTGGTACTCAACTTGATGGATAAGGAAGCATCGTTGGTTTTTATGGGACTGGTGGCGTCCCCAGAGACAGTGCTCCTTCCCAGGATTTTGGCTTTGTAATTTAGTAACTTTCCTATTTCAGGGGTGGTATTTAGTGTTTCTATGTGAATGTGGAGTGTGGTTTCTAGAGGAAGTGATCATTTGGAGCTTCTAGTGTATATGAGAATTGGATTTTTTTTTTTTATTCTTCCTTTGGATGTCGGAGTGGGATGCGTAGACGACATTGTGCCTGGGAGTGGTAGTAGTTCTATAGGTGGCACTCCTTCTTCGGCTTTTGGGCCTGCAATTGGGTTTTCCTCCTATTTGGTGTGCAGTTTTCTGCATTTTCGGGGATGAAATGAGTAAGGTTCTTGGAGGTCGAAGTGTTCTCTTTAGGTTAGTACATTCGGGGGGGTGCTCCTCAGAGTGTATTGGAAAATTGTGTGTTTCCTCAAGCCCTCTTGTTTTCGAATTATCTGAATTGTAGAAGTTCCTTAGGCCCGAGCCCGTGGTGGCAAGACCGGTGGGGTGGTGGGTGACCTGCAGTCATTCGGTGTTGTTTCGCAGAGGGTGGTGCAAGTATACAACCCCATCTGGGTTGCTGGTGGTTAAGGAATTGGGTGAGGCGAGTCTAGTTGGCGAGGGATGGGCGAGTCTTGAAGGCTTCCAGTGTTGTCTGTGTCCTTTTCTACTCCTTTTCTTGTGACACTGTTAGTCCAAAGAATATGCGCACAGCTCTGCGAAGAGGACGATCCTCCTTCCCAGAAAATCCCAACTCAGTTGGCCGAGGGGACCGGTAAGCTCAATTACATCTCATGGAACTGGGCGTGGAGACATCGGGGGCTCGCCGAGTGGCAAGAAAGCTGGAGGCTCGTGATGGATGGTCTATAGGGTGCGGGGTGGTTGAGGTCATGGTGGCCCGACGAATGGTCACTGGGGTTGATCGCCGCAACCGTAGTTGAGGGCTGGGGTGAGGCGTCGTGGCAGCATGGGACGATGAGGGAATGCAGGACGCACGGTACCTAGTTCGAGGGAAATTATTCATTGTTGTCTGTATAATTGGAGAGAGTTGATACAATCCCTCTTGGAGCTGCTAGAAATAGAGGACCGGGTCTAACGGGAGGAACATGTTGAACTTGTAGCTGCCTTGGAAAAAATGCACTACTTTCAGTGCCATGTTTGAGAACAAGTTATGGTGGTCTAGTGAGGACATAACTTTCTAACTGAGAAGTTGGAGAAGCTGGAGTCTTGGATGGCTCACTTCGAAGAGCATGTCCAATTTTCTTTCTGACCTCTGCCTCTTCCTAGAACAACCCCAGACAACCCAGCCTGATCACGGTGAATGACTAGCATGATTACATGTGTTATGTTTGTGTTAATTGTCTTTAGTTTCCTTTTTGGTTTTTTCTCATATGTTGCGTGCGGTAATCAAAAAACCTGGTCGGGGTGAGACTATCTGTTTTTTGTTGCTACAACTGATGTATATCTTTTTTGAAGAATGAATAGAATCTCAACTTACAAAAAAAACTCATACGAAGACGATTTAATATTTCAAGAAATTAACTTTCCTTTATTTTAAGTACCATCATCTTGCTATTACTTGTTATAACAATCAAAATAATTATTTTACAATTCAATTATTTTCTCAAATATTTTAGGAGGTGTTATCATCATAAATAAAAATTATATATTAGATCATGACAAGATTAGTATAAAGATCTAATCAATGATAATATTAAAAATAAAAATAAAACATTATATGATGAGGAAGAATTAAAAGATAAAGAAATTATGATATTATAAAGGCTTAATTAAGAGTAGTATAAAAGATTAAAATCATCCTCTTGTTTTTATCTCACATAGAAAAGAAAACAAACATTATGTAGTGATGAATAATCAAAAGCTAAATAAAAGTATGATACTAAAAGACGATGATATTATAAAGACATAATAAATAGTAATATAAAATATCAAAATAATCACTTTGTATCTAGAATAAGAATTAAATAAACATTATGCAGCGATTAAGAATTAGAAGATAGAGAAAATTATGATACCATAAGAATGTAACAAATGGTAATACAAAATATTAAAATCATTTTTGTATTTTATCTGAAGGAAATAAACATTATGGAATGAACAAGAATTATAAAATAAAGAAAATTATGTGTAACAACCTGTTTAATTTACTTATGCTATTTTAAAAATATACATTTGACTTTTTGAGTAAACAGAGATTAAAGAGTATGTTAATTAGTTGATGAACAAGATTTATTTATTTATTTTGAATAAATAATTACTTTATGGTTTTCAAGATTCCAAAGTAGTTAGACTAAAGAAGTTATTGACATTCACCTTCACCTTCTCCTCTGAGGATAAAAAGGAAATCTCAAAGAGAAGAAGGGGTTCTGTGAATTGAAAAGAGAACAACCAGTTGGCTACGGTGAGAGTGGTCCAGAGCTAGTCGATACCAGTGGAACTCTGCAACCTAACACTGGAGAAGAGGTTGGAAAGAGGTCTTGAGGCCCTTCTCTAGTAGAACTGCTAAACAAGTATGCTCTGGTGAGGAGCACGGGGAGAGCTGAGGATGTAATTTCCTATCTCATGGTTGGGAGGTTACCATCAGTTTTGTTTAACTGGTAATATTTGTTACCAAATGTTTATCTCAATAATTTAGTGGTTGTAGTCGACGGTAATTGTACATTCAATAAGACTGCAGTAAATCATGTACAAGAAGATAACAATTATCTTTTCAATAGGACTACAATTTTTTTATTTTAATGAGATAATGTCTATGCACTTACAGTGAGGCTATAATTATTATGCCATTAAATTTACAACCATTAAATCTATTAAAGCTATGATTTATTATTTGATTTTGTGAAGTCTAGTTGCCTAGCTTAACCTATGTGAATTGAAGTTCTATGAGAACCTAGATATTAGTGTGAAAGATCAAAGACTATCGAACTGCCTCTGTTAAAAATCAGAGAGGAAAACCCTCTACCTAACTAAAGTGAAAGAGGAATTAGATAGACTTCCATGGACAAGGAAAATAATTAACTATATTATAAATCGAAGGAAGGACCAACCCTCTGCCCAATACATTTTAGTTGGAAAACCATTTCATTTTAGCTACCTAGCTTGAAAAGAAAT
This sequence comes from Pinus albicaulis, assembly GCA_034641835.2. NCBI lineage: Eukaryota > Viridiplantae > Streptophyta > Pinopsida > Pinales > Pinaceae > Pinus > Pinus albicaulis. The sequence goes on from CM076569.1 coordinate 430,452,583, forward strand.
AGACAAAACAATAAAATGAAGAGGTTAACCCAACAGAAAACCTTAAAATCATGAGAAGGAGTGTTATACATCATAGAATATTAAACACAAATATATAATGACAATGAACATGAAATGGGTTTACATTAAACTCTGAAATGCATCATGCAGATGAAAGGAAAGACACAAACCCCACAACGTAACGAATAGCCATATGATAATTTGAATTTAACATCATAGACAAAGGTTGAATAACACATTGTACAAACATTAAGGAAAAATAAATCCTAACAGAACCGAGATTGCAGGGGATACATATAAACATTACATCTTAAAAACCAACAATTCTTCTCTAAAGTTTGGAGAATAAACCAGAGGGAATTTCTTAGAAACAAACAGGAAAAACTGTCGTATTAAATACGTATTATTTTGTTGTCAAATCAAATTGTATAGACCTTGTTCCAGTCGTTTTAAATTAATTATACATATCATGGCAAACCCTTCGAGGGTTAAAAACTTTCAACAGAAGGACTCAACCCAAAAGACCCTTGTAATAATTTAATGGAAGGATTGTTACGGATCTAAGAAATTTAAACCACATAGTGAGTAGTCTGAGTAAGGACTAAGCTCTCAACAAAGACCTAAAGATAATTTCCTCTGGGAGTTCCAGTAGTACCTGGAATGTCGCAAGCCATGTCAGAAGCCGAGAGAGGGTTTTAAATTAGCATAATACACTTCTAGCAAAGGAATTTTTTCCCATACCTGCAACACAACAAAGCAAGTTACAAATAAGGAATATGTATGTCGGCGATATAAGAATTAATAAATAGAAGAGCAAGTTAAAAGAAAATTATTACCTGACAAAACTTAAAGTCGACCATGAAGACCTTAGAGAGGTTTCAAACGACACTCTGAAGGATTGAACGGAGTAAGAATTCAAAAAAATAACTTCGACATATTTAGTTAACCAGATAACGGAGAAAATTAAAAGTTACTGCTCTAGCATATCATCACTTGAATATTTGCTTCCGGGGTGAGAAGTGGAGTAAACCAATAGCAAAACCCCAAATAATCCATGATAAATCCATACGAGACGGAAAACAAAATGAATAAGAAAACAATGGATATCTCATGCAAATATCGGCTCATGACTCATTATGTTACGAATTAAGAACTTTCCAAGAACTATAAATCAACCTTCTTTATTTGGTAGAAGAACAAACAAAAACCATCACACAAAGGTCGATTGCTCTAGGATTGTGTTAGCTTCACTCATCGGGCCGAAGACCCGAGGTTACCACTTTGCGGACGGAGAAGATGCATAGCACATGCCGGACTCGAAAAGGCGGAAAATGGTACACATAGTAAGGTTCGGGGGTAGGAAATACCCTAGCAACCCACTCCAAAACCTCGATTCGTTGATTCCATACCTAGTGCATGGTGGAGATCACTCAGGAGTGTCAGCGAAAAAAATGACAAGCAGTTCGAGGCTATGGTAAACGGTTATTGTCACGAATACCATGTGATATGACTCACGGATATTAATATAATCTAATTTTTTTACATGGATATTAATAAAACTGAGTTTTGTACAAATCACAGAACACAATAATTTATATAAAATTTGGTTCCAAATTTATAAGCGTATGAAACATTAATTGTATGAAACTATAATCCCAATGATCAATTCCAAGGGAAATTATAATTTGGAATCTCGAGGTAAATAAAAATTTACTTGTTCTTCTATTTACGGTAATGACATGTCAAAAGTAATATATATTTATAAATGTTATGTGTAATGTAAAATAAAAATAAAAATTATGGATAGACATTACATTATGATATCATGAAAATGATATCAACCATAATATAAAATATCAAAAACATGGTTGCATAAGAAATAAAATAAACATTATTAAAAAATAACACTTTATCATAAATTTTATAGTGAAATAAAATATTGAATAATTTTCAAAATATTTTGAATCAAAAATACTTTTCTTAAAATGTTTTTATGTACATTCACATAAAATCATAATTTCAGTTATTTTTAATTTTTTAATTCATCGAAAATAGCTTTAGCAAATCATGATTTCAAAATATTTATTACAATCTAGATCTTTTAACATTTTAATAATAAAATTTTAATTTTAATAATATTAACTATCATTATCATTATCACTACTTACCAATTTGAAAAGTGAAAAAAAGATATGCAAGGACAAAGTACGAGAAAGCATTAAATGACATGACATTACATACATGTCATTTGTTGTTTCAAGAATTTGGTTTGCCACTCACATGTCATTTGTTGTTTCAAAATTTTGGTTTATCAAAACAAACCTGTTAGCAAATACTCAATCAAAATATATATTTTTTAATTTATCAAAAATAACTATATCAAATCATAATTTCAAATTATTTATTATAATTTTTTTTAATCAAAATTATAATAATTTAAAAACAATTTTCAAAAAAATAAAAATAAAAAAATTAATTTTAATAATACTAATATATCATTACCACGAAAGATGTTCTTTTATGGGATTGATTGGAAAACACTATTCATCCCAGCCAATCCCTATGCTCCACCTCTGCTCCAGGCTCGCCCTTCTATTCTCTCAAAATTTGACACTTGGCAGTTGTTCCCTTAACTTACGCATTCTTCTTTGCTGCGGTTTTGTGGCGCGGGAGTTGGACGAGACCAGCGCCTCCGCCTTTGTACCTTTGTCCCTTCTGTAGAGGAGAGTAAGAACTTGGACAAGCTAGCACCGAAGGGTTGTATGTAGGCGTGAATCAAACCTTCATGAGTTGTTTGATGTATGACATATACTTATACCTACCTTTATTTAGAGTTGTAAACGTTCATCTTCATTTAGAGTTGGAACATTCATATGAGATGAGGTAGGGTAGTGTTGTTTTATTATTTTTTATTTAATTTTTTAATTATTTTAATATATTTATAATTATTTACTATTTTATTTATTTTTATTATAATTTATTTATTTATGATTCATTAATTTATTATTTATATTTTATTTTATTTGTATTTTGTAGTGTTGTTTTATTATTATTTTTTTTTAATATATTTATAATTATTTAATATTTTATTTATTTTTATTATAATTTATTTAATTCATGATTAATTAATTATTTATTTATATTTCATTTTATTTATATTTTTTATTTTAATTAATTTAATTTTTCTATTAACATTTATTTAACTTATAATTTATGTTATTATTTAATATTTTATTTATTTTTATTCATATTTATTTAATTCATGATTAATTCATTTATTATTTTTATTTTATTTTTTTTGTATTTTGTATTTTAATTAATTTATTTTTTCCATTAACATTTATTTAATTTATAATTTATGTTTTTTATTATTATGATTAATTTGTAATTTATTTAATCACGCCACCTCCTTACGGTAACCGAATCTTTCTTTCTCTTTTCTCAGAAATCAATTTCATCTACTTATTTGTGTAATATTTATCCATCATCGTTTCATTTAATGAGCGTTTCCCAGTGTGTTCGCACAGGGCTCACGAGAGAGGTGTAAACGCGGCTTTGCCCGGGCGTGACGGTTAAGCAAGGGCTCACGAGAGATGTAACGTCGCGTTCGTTATTAATGATATTTACCAAAATATTAAACGGTGATTTAATTCCTTACGATGTCATTTTGCTCCTTTTAAAGAGCAATTACTAGTATTATTACTAACCAATTTGAAAAGTGATAAAAAAAATGCGACAATAACATAACATACCTTAACCATAATTACCAAAAAGTGATAAAAAATGTGCGACAATAACATAACATACCTATAACCATAATTACCAAATTCGACGGTAAAAAATAAAAGTAAAAACGAAAATTCAACGATTCGGTTCGATTCGTAAATTAATGTGTCAATTCGAAACCATAATTACCAAATTCGACGGTAGAGCAAAAGAAACGAAAATTCGACGATTCCGTTCGATTAGTGCATTAATGTGTCCATTCAAAATTCGATAAGGTGTACAGCATATTAGGCTCGTTGATTAATGAAGACCATCTAAAAATTTTATTCAAAATTATTAATTTAAAGCAGCCAGTGTTGTTTCTACTACAAGCATGCATGAGTGCACATCATCGTCCTAGGACATCAGGTTAGTAAAGAGGACATTGGGTTAGTAAAGATGGTTTAACTGTCGATCCGGTAAAGGGGCAAGCCCTCTCCCATCAAGATATTTCTCCCTTGCCATATGGAGAAGATTGAGAAATAAGTCCAGAAATGGAAAGATAAACATCCCAATTGGCATGTACTTTGGAAGCACCGTATTTTATTAAAAAAAGTAAGTAGCTCTACTTTATTTAGTCTAGTCTTCAAAGCCCCGCGAGGATCCATGAAATGGCATACGTTTTCGTACAAGGACATTTTTGTACAAGAAATTCCTAAACATGTATTTAAATATATGGGTTATGATCTATACATTGGTTAGAAAATAAATCTAGATCATCTAGATTATGGTCGTTGTCACTATTTGTACAGTAACAACATGTGTAGGTATAATTATTATACAGAAGAATAATAAATACTAATCATATTAATAGTTAAGAATTAGACTTTATGAATTAGAGATTAAATTGGTTAAATTAGAGTTTATGAATTAGTGATTAGTTTGGTTTTATAATTTGTAATTGAAAATTAACTGTATATTTTGAACATGTGTAAGTACAAATTATACACAAGAATAATAAATATTAATAATACTAATAGTTAAGAATTAGATTTTATGAATTACATATTAGGTTGGTTGAATTAGATTTTATGAATTAGTGATTGGTTTGGTTTTATTAAAGAATAATTTGTAATTGAGAATTAAATGTGTATTTTGAAACAATGTTTGTGTAAATTTATTATTTATTTTAAATATAAAATATTGGTAATGTGAAATTTATATCATTATAATATCAAATTTAAATGAATATGTAATTTATATTGAATGTTATTAATCTGTGGTGTTTTTAGGCAAACACAAATTCCCATTACTTGCTATTCTAAATGTGGAACTATTAACTTTTTCACAATATTTATGATTGAAAACAATTTTTAAATGGTTTTTGATCTTTTCAATGTTATAAATATTCATATAGTATTTTTAATATACTAAAAAAATAATATCTTTGAATATTTATAAAATATATACTACCAAATGTTTTCAATATTAAATTTTAAACAATCAAATTTTTTAATATCTAATCGAATCCAAATTCAAATTCAAATTCAAACTTGGTAAACATGCCTCTAACATATATTTATAATTTTTTGTTTCAAGAATTTGGTTTATCAAAGCAAACGTGTCAGCAAATAGTTCAAAAGTTACTCTGGTTGGACTATCATTAGAATTCTTCTCCAAATTCATTTCATCCCAGTTCATTAATAGCGGTAGCGGGAATGGAGGAAAAATTGATGGTATAGGATCTCCCAGTGGAGAAAGTCTAAAAAGGATATGGGAATCTCTCGAGAAGAAGAATGTGACCAACTTTCAACCACCATCAATCCAACACCAAAGAGAATAATAAATAGAGAAAAAATACTCGGATGGAATGGCAGCGAAGAAACACGAAAATTTTGAGGCAAAGGTAATAAATACAACCTCCAAAATATCAATGTCTTCAACCCGACAAGATGAGGGAATAAAATATAAGGCACGATCATAAATGTTAGTGCAACTCCAAAGGAGAGAAATTAATAACAATGACTCAAAATAAGGAAAGATCCAAGAATTGTGAGGACTCGAAAGATCCTCTTGAAGTGGGTAGACCAAAACTAAGTGTGCACCGGAGAAAATTAACAGAGACCAGAAAAACGAAGAGAATAAACTGGAGAAATTTCATCACCCTGGTCTCATGGGAGGCAGGAAAGAAAAATACAAAGTTCAAAGAGGTAACGCAATCAAAACCTACGAAGAACGCAGAGTCTGCACAAACCCAAAACTACATCCTTTCAAACCCATATTCTGCAATAGATAAAAACTCACCCAGACCCAGAGTTTGATAATACAAAAACATCAACCCCCAAACAACTTGATGTACACCAGAGATCCTCTGAAACACCACCCTGCATAATTTCACTAGAAATTGCACCAGTAAAACACCAGAAACACCCCCTAAAAAACACTATTAGTAATCAACAAATCCCAGAGACACCCCCATATTAATAACTCTGCAATATCAAGACACCAAGGTTTTCAAAACCCAGCAAAACGGAAAAGTGATAGAGTTCAATAACAATGTGCACATACATTGCAAACCCGGAACCAACATAAACTACAACTCAACCAAAAACATCCACATGGCCACCGCAAACTGCCACAACTGCACCAATCCAGGAATAAACTATGCCATAAAGTAATACCCAAACATCCAGTCATGCCGACAATATGAAGGCAGTAGATGGTATAACAACCCGGAGGAGAGTCGTTCCGAGTAGGAGGAGTATTCAAAGTACCCTTAGACTTCGTGTCCCCTTGAGAAGGAAAACTATGACGACAAGGGCATGAAAAAGCGTACATATGAAAAGACCCAACAAGGGGATGTGTTTATGATAAAATGGGTGTCACTCTCTTATATGTGAGAAGGATGGCCAAAGAAAGTAGAAATAAACTATGGATGAGGATGTAAGATGTCTCATCCATCCCAAACAAAATGACTACTCATAGGTATCAATTCAAAATAGTCATTTGAAAACAAACCAAAAGAAAGATACTAGGAGAGAGATATCTAATGTTGTGCATGGACCAGTAATTGTTATAGTACTGGTCTCACCAACCCACCAGAAATTGACATATATGCAACCAAGAATTAAACAAAAACAAATAACTTCAAGTCCAAATATGTTTTAAATTGTGTCCAAAATTTCCCATAGCATTGATTGGGCCCACAACTATCCATGAATAATTTAATAAGTATTAAGGGTACAAATCCTTTTGTCTCAACTAGAAAACTCATAAAACCTATTAATCCTTCCAAAATGGTCTATTCTAGAAGTACAAACTAGCAGTCACTTCAACCCCACTGATTAGAACTATTGTTGTATATCCCAACTGCATATCCATACCTGCACATCATAAAATATAATGTATGTCAGCCATAACTGTTGCGTTATTCAACATTTAAACCCATTATGTTCAATAAATGACAGTGAACACCCACCCAATAAAAACATTTAAACCCACTCTGTACAATAAATGACACCCACGCAATAATTTCAATAAATGACATTCAACCTATTCTATTTCCCATTAAAACATATCAAAGCACATGGATTAAAAAAAAAAAAAAATTCCCGGTGATTGGATCACATCAAATTCAATCCTGATCACACATGCAAAATGAAGCCATTGCAATCCATGTCCATCATTGTCACCAACTAAATTCAACTGCAAAAAACTATAAAATAATTTCAACTAGTGCTGAAGTTGCATGTTTCACATTCAAACTATTCACCAGCCCTGGAGACAAACCAGCACAGAACACAGCATATTCAGGTTAGTTTTTTCAATTACAGCACAATTTTCTTACAATTTTATTTTAATTTCTAAGCCTTTATTTCAGTTTTCTTACACTTTTATTTTCATTTATGAGTCTTTATTTAGTTTTATTATCTTCTTTATTTCATTTTTCTTACAGTTTAATTTTCATGAAAATATTTATTTTTTTCTATTTTCATATGTTTTGAATGAACTAGGATGCAACCATAATGCAGAGTATTGGCTAGTATGGCTAGCTACAGATGAAAAAGAACAGGACTCGTTTATAGTTGAACACATATTCATCCCTATGCCTAGGCAAGTTTCAATGTTTTAAAGAGAGTGTGTATGTTAAATTTCCCCAAAACAGAATTTCAAACAATATCTATAAGAGTTTTCTAGTTGAACACAAATTCATCCCAATTCCTAAGCAAGTCTCAACATGTTAAAGAGAGTGTGCATGTTAAAAAAAATTCATGGCATAATTCTGAACCACAACAAGTATGAATACCACCTAGGAGCTATCACATCTCGCTTTTTCCTCAATGCAGCTTCAACAATTTCTCATGTGGCATCCTTTATTCTTGCTATGGGCAACCACCATGGTAGTTTTCCCTAAAAGTGGTCAAAATATGGAAGATTGAACAATTAAATATGGAAGATTAAACAATACAAAATATAACATTGAATTTGTTGGAAGTTTGCTAGACCGAAAATGAGTCATTCGATTAAGTGAAGAAAACACTTACCTTTTAGGCTTCTAGAAGGCTAATGAGGACCTTAGGCCTTACTTTAAAGAAAGATTTGAGGAAGCTTAACTAACAAAACTTACAAGACCATGACTATTGCTTCAGGTAAGACCTTCCAAGAGCCAACAAAACATATAGGGCCTTCACTATAGCTTCAGGTTATAACTGTGAAAATTCTCAACCAGTTGCAGTGATAGATTTATTTCTCCTACTTATTATTTCAATAAGTTATTATTCAGAAATCTTTCGGAAAATATCGAAATAAATACTACTGCAACATTCACAATTATATATGCAGAGAAATAAACAGTAGAGAACATAAGCACAAGAATCAATCACATGTACATAGTTATTTTTGGACAAATGTCCCCGGAAAAACCCAATGTGGGAAAACTAGTGTAGCAGATGAGGGTTTTATTAATTCTTCAGAAAATGATATCTTTACAGCGAAATATTCGGCAAATAAATTCTAAACCACCTGAGACTAAATGCCTCGCTTTCTCGGACAATCGACACCTAGAACAACCCCACTGCCAAGCCCACATGCAATGGAGTCTGCCGTGATTCTGCGATCCCAAGGTGGGTTGTGTGAATACCGTGCGGTCTCTGCGTTGTAGCCTCAAGCTACCTTCAGTGACCCACTATTGCTCTCCGACCCTAATCTTGATCACCCCTGAACTCCTCCTGCTTTTGCAACTTCTCGCCCTCCAACTCTCCCGCTGAGATTGAATTCTACATCAAAATGGATCTCCTTCGGGTACTGAGTGTGTGTCCGGCTTATTTTCAAGTGACCATCAAGCCTTCTTTTATAATCTTCCTGTTGGAGAACCAACGACCCAGATTAAAATATTAATCAATGGCTAAGATTAAATCTTTACTTGATCCATGTTTTCTAGAAGATTCATATTCTAAATTATTAATGCCCTTTAATTATTTCCTTTTCCTAAGTTTGGACTTAGCGTCTCCATTAAAATAATTAATTATTTTAATAATTCTTGAGCCGAGTGGAATTTCAACAAATTGTTTCTAGGTTGTTTGCAATGTTGTTGTCCAAGCCTCCCTACAAAGTTTGAGACTTGGAACACTTCCAAATGCTACAAAAAATCAACACTCCCTCTTAGCAAGGAAAGTTTTCCAACAATATGCCTGCTGCATGTTGCTCTGATTCTAAAGCACCCTCTATGTTGTTGCCCCTGTACTGCTACCTTTGACACTGCTACTGTCACTTGCTGCATTTGTACTACAACTCCCTCTGAATATTGAATCCTCCATTCCTGTTACTAGAAGAGATTCTTCATCATCCCCATATTTTCTCTGAAGTAGAAAAACTTTGTCTTTCCCAGAGCCTTGGTGAGGATGTCTGCCACCTGTTCTGCTGTTGGAGTGTACTACAACTGAATAGCTCCACGTTGTGCCCAGTCCCTCATGAAGTGACATCGGATGTCAATATGTTTTGACCTATCATGAAACACGGGATTTTCAAAGAGCTTTATGCAACTCTGATTATCACATAAAATGTTGGTTGCTTCCATTTTCTCCTTGAGTATATTTAATAACAGTTTTCTAAGCCATATGGCTTCACACTAACTTGTGCTAGCTTCCATATACTCTGCCTTTGCTAAGCTCAGTTCCATGGACTTCTATTTCCTAATGCACTAGGAATTCATTCCTAATCCCATACTAAAACTGTACCCACTAGTGCTCTTCCGATCAACTGAATTTATAGCCCAATCTACATCAGTAAAGCCACTCAACCTGACATCATTGTCACGGGTGTACTTCAATCCAAGCTCTATTGTTCCTGGAAGGTATTTGAGAACATATTTGGCTACTGCCTAATGTGCCCTCTTCAGTTCCACCACGAACTGACTTAGGGTATTAACAACATAACAAATGCCTGGCCTTGTATTTACCAGATACATCAATGACACTATGAGTTGTCTGTACAGTGTAGAATCAGCTTCATCATCCTCAAACGTGTGAATTTTCCTCCAGTTGGTAATCATTGGAGTGGTCATGGGTCTACAACCCTCCATCTGAAATCTCTTCAGAGTCTCTATAGTGTATCTTCCTTGACCAAGGAATATCTCCCCATCCTGCTACCAAACTTCCAACCTTAGAAAATAGTGCATATGTCCCAGATCCTTCATGTCAAACTCTTAAGCTAAATTCTTCTTGCAATCTGTGATGAGCCTTGATGATCGTGTTAAGAACATATCATCCATATACAATACCATTATCAATGGCTCACTCCCCACTCTTAGATAGTAGAGATTGGGATCTGCATCACTCTTGACGAATATTATATTCTACGGATAGCTGTCAATTCGACCATACCAGGCTCTCGGAGCTTTCTTCAGTCCATATAATGCTTTCTTTAATCTACACACATGACTTTTCTGATCATGTGTCTCAAAGCCCTCTGGTTTTTCTATATACACTTCTTCTTCTATCACACCATTGAGGAATGCCATCTTGACATCCATTTGGTGAATTTTCCATCCCATCTACGTAGCAAGGGATATTACGGACCTAATAGATGTGTATCTGGCTACCGGGGTGAAGGTTTCTTCATAGTCTATTCCTTCCTTCTGAGAATACACCTTAGCCATGAACTTGGCTTCAAAATTTCTCGATACTACCATCTGCAGCATGCTTGATCTTGTAGATCTGCCTAGATCCTACAAAAGATCTCTCCTGTGGTTTGGGTACTACCTCCCAGACATCATTTTTCATGATGGAACTATACTCTTCCACCATTGCATCAACCCATACCTAATGTTGAGCAGCTTCCCAGAAACTGGAGGGTTCTCCGAATTTAGCAACCAAGGCTTGATACCTCTCAGGCTACTTACGTTGTCTCTTCTCATTCCTAGGATTTACGACAAAATCCTCTGCATCCTTCAGAATCTGTTGAAGTTCCCTGCTCGTTCTTCCACTAGCATTGGGTGGACTTACCGACTCTCCTTCTTGAAAATCCCTAGGAGACCCATCCTTTGGATCACTATGCCTTGGAGAGGCAACTAAATTTTCTACTGCTAGTTGTTGGGCCTGGACCAGAGGCTCTTCCTCTGACTGTGTAGTAGAAGGTAGTTCTCGTGATCTTCTGAAGGATTTCTCCACCATAAATTCCACATCTCTTCGCACCACTACTTTCCTACTCTCAAGAACGTAGATACGATAAGCCTTTTCATTATCACTGTATCCTACTAAATACCCCCTTTCATCATTCATCTCCAACTTCTTCCTCTTCTCACTAGGTACATGACAGTAAGTTGTATTACTAAAGATCCTAAAGTGACTCACTTCAGGCTTGCTGCCAGTGAAGACACTTTCTGGCGTGATCTTTCCCATTGTAGTGTGAGAAGTTCTATTCTGGATGTAGACAGTTGTATTACACGCTTCAGCCCGTAAAAATTTGGGCATGTCTTGGTCATACAACATAGCTCTGGTTGCTTCAACAATAGTCTGGTTCTTCCTTTCTACTGCTCCATTCGGTTCTAGATTGTAAGGAGTTTTCCATTCTCTTTTGATGCCTTCCCTTGCACAGAATCCAGTGAATTATTTATCTATGTATTCACCCCCATTATCTGATCGCAATACCTTGATATTCTTCCCTTTCATATTCTCCACCAAAGCTTTGTACTCTTTAAATCGACTGAAGACTTCATCCTTGGTCTTCAAGAAGTAGATCCAGGTTTTCGTATAATGTTCATCAATGAAGGTGACGAAGTATTCAGCACCACTAAGAGCTCTCGTGGACATCAACCCACAGATATATGAGTGTATTAGATCCAACACACCCTTGGCCCTATTGTTGCTTCTCTAATATGTTGTCTTGGCATATTTCCCCAATACGCACCCCTTGCAGACATCATCCCGCTTGGTGCTCAATTTTGGAACACCTGTGATAGTCTTCTGGATAGTTCTTAATGCCCCGTTATTTAAATGCCCTATTCTTCTGTGCCATAGATTATTCAAATCCATTTCATCTGCACTGTCAACCAGCGCCATTGGGGAATCAAGCTGCATCTTATAAAGCTTGTTGCTTCTTACCCTAATTTGTGTCTTCTTCTTCCAACTGGGGTGCTTGACGTAGACTCTATTGCCAATAAAGTAGACATCATATCCTCGGTTTTGAAGTTGTGACACTGATATTAGATTCATCCCCAAACCCAGCACATGTTGTACGTTAGTGGCCTGAATTCTGTTCCCTGCCTCGGTCTAAAAAACTACGATACCTTTCCCAATGGGAGTGCACTTTTCTTTATTACCCATGGTTATTCTGAAATTCATCTGCTCTTCTTGGTAGTCGGAAAAACAATCCCGTACTCCCGTCATGTGGGTAGAGGCTCCATTATCAATATACCATACATTTGAGGATGTAGTGCCTGATACACAAGCAAAATATTAATCTAATCTGGATGCCAAAACAGATACATGATGATCCATCCGTTTTATCGTGCTCCCCCACCCCCACCCCCACCCCCCCCCCTCCTGGACGACAGCTTGAACCCTTCTGTGTTGTTTCCTTGGACAACTGCGTAGATCTTCGTTCACTAATAGATGCCCCCTCTCTGTTATTCATCTTTGGCTCTAATACCATATGAAAATTCTCAACCAGTTGCAGTGATAGGTTTATTTATCCTACTTATTATTTCAATAAGTTATTATTCAGAAATATTCCGGCCAATATCAAAATAAATACTACTGCAACATTCACAATTATATATGTAGAGAAATAAATAGTAGAGAACATAAGCAAAAGAATCAATCACATGTACACAATTATTTTTGGACAAATGTCCCCGTAAAAACCCAATGTGGGAAAATCGGTGCAGCTGATGAGGGTTTTATTAATTCTTCATAAAATGATATCTTTACAGCGAAATATTCAGCAAATAAATTATAAACCACCTAAGACTGAATGCCTCACTTTCTCGGAAAAATTTCTGACACCCATAATATCCCCTGCAAGCCCCTGCGTCAGTCTGTACGATTCTCTGCACAGTCTCAAAGATGGACTGTGTGAATCTGCGTGGAGACTATGTGGGGTCTCTGCGTTGTAGCCTCAAGCTACCTTCAGTGACCCATTGTTGCTCTCTGACCCTGATCTTGATCAGCCCTGACCTCCTCCTGCTTCTACAACTTCTTGCCCTGCAACTCTCTCGCTGAGATCAAATTCTACATTAGAATGGATCTCATTCGGGTATTGAGTGTGTGTCGGCTTATTTTCCAAGTGACCCTCAAGCCTTCTTTTATAATCTTCCTGTTGGAGAACCAATGACCTAGATTAAAAGATTAATCAATGGATAAGATTAAATCTTGACTTGATCCATGTTTTCTAGAAGATTCATACTCTGAATTATTAATGCCCTTTAATTATTTCCTTTTCCTAAGTTTGGACTTAGGGTCTCCATTAAAATAATTAATTATTTTAATAATTCTTGAACCGAGTGGAATTTCCACAAATTGTTTTTGAGTTGTTTGGAATGCTATTTTCCAAGCCTCACTGCAATGTTTGAGACTTGGAACATTTCTGGATGCTACAAAAAATCAACAATACCTCCCAAGACCTAAGAACTTATTTGTGCCTAAGTAAGACCTCTCAAGACCTTCAGCTATGTTCGGACGTAAGACCTTATACTGGTCCATAAATTCCTTTCTTCCCAAAGCACTATGAAAAATGAGACTTCTGTGTAAGAGACATTAGAGATTAGTGGTGTAATATTGCTCTTACCGACCATTCTATGGATGTTAATTCAGACTGTATAAAACCAGGAGACACAATAGTAATTGTTATAGATTTACTGATAAGCTCAACCCTAAGTGTCTCGAAAAAGTTCAATACTAGTGCTCCTTTGGCTTCCTGTAAACAAGAGGCTATAAATAAAATCATGGTTTGTATTATTATTATGATAGCCTTTTGTATGTGGAAAAGGATAAAGAGATGATGAGAGTCATACATTGTAAACCATTATAAATGGGAAGGGAAGAAATGCACTCATGGAACTAGTGACCATTATCTCTAAAATCATGCTCTGTATTATTATTATTATAGGATTTTGTATATCTCTTAGGTAATTACACAACATGCGCTAGTTTAATATGAATATACACTTGAGAAAATCTTCAATTCCAAGACAAATAACTGAGCTTCGTGGTTAAGTTGCAGGGAAAAATCATTAACATTCAAAATTCTCAAACCAGAGTACATACTAGATTGAACATTATTTTCAATCTTAGAAATTTGCAAACAACATATATTTCACTAATTTATCTTTCTGAATACGCGGGAACTTTTTAAGACCAATGCACTTAATAAATATTATTGTTTTGGAAATTATTCTTGCAAGCTCTGAAATGGAATTTATATATTTCTATCTAGTCCCAAAGTGTTTAATGAAAGCCCATGAAGGTTCAAATTGGAACTATAATAGTGCTTGTAGAAGATCATGGGGTATTGACATGCCTCATTATTCCTAGCATCCTCAACAGACATAAAGATGATCATATTTTGTCAAAAGTAAGCACTCAAGATACCAAAATTAAAATCCTTATGACCAATTTCTGTTCACTAACAATAATTAATCTCTAAAATAGTCATATATTTATCTAATATGCATCTTGGACGAACCTAAACCTGAAAGTAGTAAAACTGGTTTGGCATGTAGTCAACTGAAAATGAAGCATGTCCCTTTTGATTTGTAAAGCCAAACAGCAGTTAAGGCTCCACGCTATACAATAGGTTTATCATTCCACCTTTCGGAGAAACGCAATGTCTACCTACTAGATAACTAGGCATATTGTATATTTATTTCAATCAAGTCTTCAAGGAATCCCTTGTATAGACCAAAGGAGGAAACAATACTAGCTTTTATAAACAAGTTATCAGAACAATCATTGTATTTTAACTGTAAAAATAAGTTATCAAAACATTCATTGTATTTTAAGTGTAAAAACAAGTTATCAAAAAATTCATTGTATTTTAAGTGTAAAAACAAGTTATCAAAACAGATATTGTATTTTAAGTGTAAAAACAAGTTATCAAAACAATAATCACTGATATATTTCAAGACATACAACTAATTCCATCTGTAGATTTGTTTTTTTAAGGATACTGTAAAAAATGCATATGTATGAAAATATCTTGAGCTTCTACTAACATACATTTTGATAATTTCTATAATAAAGCATAGATATGTCGCGCTTGTTGTTTGGTCAATTTAGTGTGTCCTAAATTGCTACATTAATTTATCAATCCGGGATTCGTAAGCTGATGAAGTGTGGCGCACTATATGTGCAAGATAACCTATCTCTTACTTTTTGGTCGTTTTTGGATTTTTATGAAATTCTGAAAAAAAAGTATGGAGACAAATATTCAAGACAATGATGTCTTTCTAATGATTTTCCAAACTTCAAAAGAATTTTAAAACACACAATGACAAAATTAATTATTCAAAGAAAATGAAATTGCATCACTACTCTAGTCAAACAAACAATGAACTACTGATCATGAAACTCATTATCCTTGTTGCTGTCCAAACACAAAAGAAACTATGCTTAAAGAAATCCAAGAGTTGCAACAAATTAAATCTAAATCAAATTGCATCAACTTATATTCTGATCCCTCACCATTAGTCCAGCTATGGTTTTCGGAGGTAACCATAAACAACTTGAGCAACCTGATATCTAACTTGCAGAAAAAGAAACTAATATCAAACTACACACTCATACTTCAATCCCTCACCATTAGTCCAGCTATGGTTTTCGGAGGTAACTGAAAATGACATGAGCAATTTAATATATCTAACTTGCAGAAAGTAAACTAATATCAAACTACACATTCATAATTCAATCCCTCGCCATTAGTCCAGCTATGGCTTTCGGAGGTAACTGAAGATGTCATGAGAAATTTAATATTTCTAATTTGCAGAAAGTAAACTAATATCAAACTACACATTCATAATTCAATCCCTCGCCATTAGTCCAGCTATGGCTTTCGGAGGTAACTGAAGATGTCATGAGCAATTTAATATACCTAAATCTTAACTACTGAAGCAAATGAGCAAGACTGAAATAAACAAAGCAGTACTGAAATTAAACAGAAACTAAGAGAAGCAAATTAGCAACAGAACAATATTAATTCCATGTCATTAGTCAAAAAGTTATGCAAATGCCCGGGCTTCCTATTTGTAATCTGAAACAGGAACACTGATCAGTTAACAACAACATAAAACATGAAAGATTATGGACAGAAGTAAGATGTAAAGCATGAAAGATTATAAACAGAGATGAAGCATAAATACTATGAAAGATGTAATGTATAAACACATGAATGACTTATGGCACAATGAGCTTAAAGAAATAAAACAAGAACTATACAATAATGCACAAAACCTCAGCGTGTGCAGGGGCCCTCTGCACCAGCCTTGGCAACATCCTTCAAATACGAATTACGCTTGGAAACAGAGTCTTCTTATATATTAAAATGCAGTCATAACAGAGAGATGATATTACGGCACAGTGGCAACGTAATTACATTACAGAGCTATCTGGAGGCTAATCTAATATGCGTATGCAAACGCGTTATTTATAACAAAGGTAATATAACTAATTCCCTAAAGTTTGTGTTGATAGAGACACGTAAACCATCACGTCCAAAGATCCAGCATCATGGCCGCAGTGAAGAGTAAATCTATGAAGAGTGGATGTTGGATTCGGCTTATGGAGTCGTGTACAGGTGTTGATGTGTCTCCCGTAAATTAGAAACGGTCATACAAATCTTCACGTGATGAGAAACAGAGTCCTGTCACCGTGGGACTCTATGGTTGACTTCCACTTGGCCACCTTTGACCACAGCCTCCTTAAGTGAATTTTCTCGAGCCAATAGGACACGATCCATGTCCACATCATTTCTGACTTGCCCATGTGGCTCGTTTTACCTGAAGACACCTGTAACATAGACTTTCACAAAATGGCTGCGGAAAGTTGCAGCAGCTGCGGAAAGTGGCAAGATTCCGCAGCTAAATGAGAAAAAATCTAAATCAAACAGCAGACACAAAATATAGTTAAAAACCATTTTAGATGCTCTTTTACAATTAATATACAATGATATTGACAACTTGGAAGGTTCAGGTGAATGAAAAAGGTCTAGAAAGGTGTATAGGAAAGATGCAGATTTGAGACTCAACATACCCCCATTGTGAAGGTGTTGCATGTCCTCATGCAACCAAAATTTTGATAATCCTTCTTCAGTTCATATGCCTTGACACTTCAGCCAGTACATCCAATCCTCTCCTCCTCTTCCTTGGTGCTGCTAACATCCTGGGCTTCTTCATTAAGCATCTGAATTTGATATTAACCAGTGCTCTGCTTAACTTCTGGCATTTCTTTTTCAATTTCCTATTCTTCTTCTGCCATATTCCCAGATGTAGCATGGTATTATCATGAATGATTTTGTCCAATTTGCTTTGTTCCTTCAATGTCTCATTTTCATTTTTAATGTGTCTATTTAAAAGCTCTAGCTCAAAGACTTCTTGTTTCAGTGATTGGACTAGATCATCTTTTGATATGTGAGGCTGAATGGACGAAGTACTGGGACCTGTAGCTGCTTTTTCTAAAGATTCTATATAATCATATACTTCTTGCTGCTTTGGGTCTATATCGGGTGTCATTTTTATTGGGCTGTCCCCAAAATGCCGTGGAGGAGAGTTGTCTTCAAAATCTGGCCGAGAAGGGCTCACATCAACATATGGCTGAGAATGGGATGGACTATGTTCAATGTCTGACTGAGAATGAAATGAACCAGGTTCACTGACTGAATGAGAGTGAGATGGAATATGTTCAGCTGGGGATTGTTCAGATGTTTCTTCTCCCAAATCAATAAAATGAGGTCCCTTCGTTTGCGTTTTCCTCAACTTCCCCTTAAGCCTGGAACTTCTTCTCACATGCTGTGGACCACTGTCTTTTTGCTTTTGTTTTCCTTTCTCTTTCTTCTTGGCTATAGATAATTGTTCTTGAAGATGAACCAATCTCTCAGATAACACTTGATGATCTTCTTCGGAAGAAGGGGTTTGATGCATAGCCTCAATACTTTTTCTCTCTTTTGATGTTATTGGCTTTTTACCCTTGGTTTCTCTCTTCTTCCTTTTTGACAGTCTCTCTTCCCTACTAGTTCTTTCAATTGTAGTAGTAGGAGTAATTTGAGTTTCATCATTTGTTATTTTTCTCCTACTCCTTCTTGATGTGCTACCTTCAAGAATTTCTTGAGGTTCCTCAAAGAAATTTCTAATCAAAAATTGTTCCCATGTGTCCTTCTTCTCCTTTAACTCTTTTTCAATCAAAATTTTTAGAAGACCATGGTGATATAGATGTGGTTCTACATCCCCTAAATGTTTCTGAACAGTCACAGACATCTTCTTCAAACTATTTAATAGAAAGTATGGGAGATTGAGGATCTGGTTATCTAGAAAATTCATCAGCAATCTGGTATGGTACATATACATTGACCCAAAACGGCCTTCACAGGTGATAAATTTTTGAACAACTAGCAGCAAAGTAGCCCATTCCTCTTTCAAAGCATGAACATGAATTCCTCTTTTAAAAATAGTTATGTCCATACCTGGGTTCCGTAGGATTATTCTCCAGGCTTCATCACTAATGCTTTTGTTCTTAAACCAACGTTCACCCTCTTGAGGAAGTTCTGTGGCAGTTGCTATAGATGCCTCATTCACTGTGAAGTTAAGGTCTCCAATCTCTACCTCCAAGCCATTGAAAGACGCAACCACTTTTCCTTCTTCAATATATCCCTGACTTGCGGATATCCTTCCATGAATTTAGGTCCCTCTGGTTCTGCTCTCAACAATTTACCAATCCTTCTTTCTGCTCTTTAAAAACTTGCCTGCGTGAGGAGGGTTCAATGGAAGTAGGATGGCTGAATGAACGGAAATGAGCACGATGACTGTAGGTAGATATCAGAGAGTGGGTATACAGACTGTAGCGTAACAGAGAACGAAATGGAGTGAAGCGGAACAGAGAAGGGTTACGTGAACACCGCAGAGATACGGCTGTGAGATTAATAGAACAATAGGAAGAGTATAACACATCCGGCAGTGTTTAAAATTTGGTAGCTGCAGAATAAATGTAAGAACATTTATACAACGGCTACGGATTTCATGCAGCTGAAAGAAGCCGTAGTCAAATCAACTACGTTTCATCATCACAGGTGGAGTATCGGAGTTTGAGTGAAGATCGGAGGTTTAATTATGGGACCGTTTGAAAATGAATGTGGGAGGATCATATGGAGATCGTGAAGTGGTTACGGAGTTTGTCAATATAATCATTGCACATAATGGAGCTATGGTTCATAACTATATAAAAATGTGTTTTAAATGCTATTTGAAATAAATCTTACTCATACCTTGGAATTCTTGCCATTTTCCTTGGTCTTCAATTAGTTGCTCTTCATTGATATCTTGAATGCCCCATGTCTTCATAATTGGTCCTCACACCTGCATTTGATTTCATGATTATGGAAATAACATCTGGCTGTACATTCTTTTGAAAAACAGTGGTAATTTGGAGATACATACAGCTCTGAAGAAATTAGGTATACAATTGTGTTAAGCCTCAAATCTACCTTGAAGGCCCAGAAATAAGGTAAAAATCAAGGCTACATCAAACCATGCTCAGCCTCGTAGCTAGCCCTACGAGGACAGGAGAGGGCTCTCTCCGGGTCTATCTCGATAAATTGAGCAATAGGGTGCGATATGACTTATAATTGGTACTGATTTTAGGCTAGTAAAGAGAGAGGAAAGTTTGATTTTGCTTTTTTGGGTTTTTTGTTGAAAAAATGGGAAAAACAATTTTGGGTCCGGGGATAAGGTCAGATCTTTGCAGAAGTCGAGTTGGGGCAAGGTAGGCAATAGTCTTGATGCTTTTGATCGGGTATATGAATGGATCAGAATGACAAGGAGCTGAAGAGGGCAAGGGAGAACATGGATCCTCTCCAAACAGGCGAAAACATGTAAAACTAAACAAATTTAAAGGCAGAGCACTGAAACAATGGATTCAACCTCATTTACTCATTCATTTAGTTTCAGAAGCATAAGAAGGGAATGGCATACATTAAACATGAAATAACTTACAATAAACTGAGAGAAAACACCATCAAGAACTAAAAGCCACAAGAATCCCAACAGGTGCTGCAAAACCTCTGATCTTTCCTTAGCCAAAATATGAAAAATATGTACAATAGTGTGCCAAAAGTTTTCCCAAGAGTCCAACCTATCCAACCTCTGAAAATGATTGAGAAATTACATCATATAGACCATCCTAACCCCTTCCCATGCCTCTAGGGGTCGAATTCCTCCTTCTAGGAGCAGTTTCAACTAATTCTAAACAAGGAGCTAGAATCTAGGCATCCAAACAACTTGCCTCTAAAAGGAAGGAAACTGATTCTTTGACTTGATTTTCACTTTTTTGGGAGTGAATCTTCTAGAATAGGTAAAAGTGAGTCAAATTTACATTACAAACACAAAATCACATCAAGACAACTCAAAAATTACATCCACAATCAAAACTGGTCCAACTGGCCGAAATTCTGAGCTGGAAGATGAAAAATCAGCTAAAAATCTATATGAGTAGCGCGCCTGAGCTATATGAGTAGCGCGCCTTTCAGCCTACTTTTTTGGCACTTCCTGGCATCACAATCAAGCTCATGATAGCTTGTTGGAAAGCCCTGGATGTTTTCTATCCAGCCCAAGTGGAATTTCCCAATTTGGAGCTCATTTGCCCCTCTAAAACTTCATTCTCCCACAAGTACTTCCTGCTGCTGAAAAAGGTGGCAGAATGGTGATTTTCATGGTGTTTTGGCCCCTTTGATCATCCAGAATTTGGTGAAATGCTTTGGTCTTACTGGAGCATGCATAAATTTCCATGAAAAATCCAAAAATATAAAGTTTTCCTCCAGAAAGTGTCCCAATCATAATCGAGCGCGTCGACGCGCTACTCGTATGGCTAAAAAACCTGTTTTGAGACCAAAATTTTTCAAAATGACAAAAATTTCTCCAAATTTGCTCAAATTTAGAGCGTAGACCCTCCATCATGTATCATGCCCAGCCAACGAAGCCTCGGCCAAAATCTGGAGTGGATCATGCGTTTCATGACGTTTCAGCGCCCTCCTAGTGCATGCAGTTCCTGTGGTGAAAACACTGTCTCTGTCATGGTGTCACAATGTGTATGAAAAGTATCCTGATATGGTTATGATGAAAACAAGAGTTTGGTGTATGCCTGAAAATGATGACTAGATGCCTTACCTTTCACTATCAAATATGCCAACTGCTTCTAACATGGAATGGGGACTGTGGGAAATGTTACAATGAACACAATGGACTGTCAAGTGAAACAAGGGACTGTCAAGTGACACAATGGACTGTCAAGTGATTTTGGAAAAGAAAAACTATTTACTCACTGCTTTGGGAAATGTTGGGAATACATACTTTTACAAATGGTATAGGAATGGGTAATACTAATAGGACTTGCCAAGTGATAGATATAAGAGTTATTCAAATGGAAAAAGTGCAGTCAAAAACATGAAAACAACCATTGATCCTTATGAACACTTGGATTTTAATCAATGGAAGGGAAAAAGGTAATAAGTAGGGTTTGGGATTTTACATGGGGGTCAAGAGTATAAAGGGATATGGGAAGACTGAAAATGGGATTGTGGTAAATTTAACAGTGGCAATAATGACATTCCATAACAAGAGCATACATGTTATTTGAAACAAGTTTGAAACACCAAAAATATCACTAGCACTTCTTTCAAAACCCTATGGAGCGAATTTTGCAATGAATATAGGGTTTCAATTTCACCATAACAAAAATTTGTTCTCTCCACTCTCAAAACACCACCATCATGTTCAAAATTTACTAAGCAATCGTGAAAAACCTACTTGCAAGCCGATTGAGGCGATTTGGCATGAAACTGGACGCAGGAGTGAAAATTTCTGGCTCTGAGATTATATGAGTAGCGCGCTCACCCAGTGAGTAGCGTGCGGTATGTGTGTAGCGCGCGTGCTATTTTGCACAGGCCGGTGAAGCCCAATGAGTAGCGCGCCTCCTCTGTGAGTAGCGCGCAACATAGTGCATTTTGCAGGAAGCTTTTGGAGGCCTTCCCGGTGTCCAAATTAGGCGTGTGATAACTCGTTGGAAAGATCTTGGAGTATATTTTCTAACACAAGTGTAATTTTTCAATTTAGAGTTCATTTACCCTGTCAAAAATCAAATCTCCCAACACTACTTCCTGCAGGTGCATCAATTCTCCTGAGGCAACGGTATTCTTGACATTTCTCCAAAACCATTATACCTGTGTAAAAAGTGAAGGAGGTTTTTCTTCCTTGGCATGTTTTTTACAAAAACCTCTCTTAGTTTTCCAAAATTCATATTTAATTTTTCTGAAACATCATTTGAGTGAAACCTATCCCGATGTGTGAAACAAGGGATTTTGTCGAAATGAAGCGAAATGAAGGGGATAATGGGCTTCTAAATTCTTGGGGAAATTTTGGGAAGTATGGAGGGATGTTAGGAAGCAGGGGAAAGTTGAATCTTAGAGATTAAGTGAGGGGAAGGGTTCCAAAAGGGAAAAACACAGGCCTAGCCTAGAAAATTGCCAAGTTGTGGCAAGAAACTAGGGTTTGTGCAAAAATGAGGAATTTGGGGGATCTCAGTGATGGGAAGTGTTTAATAAGGTACATTAATGATAGGGGAAGGTGTATGAACATTAGGATACAAATTTTTCTAATGATTTGACCATCCAAGAGAAATTACCTCCAAAACCCTAGGAGAGGGAAATGGACCTTACCTAGGCACAACTGAAGCATGAACAAGGTGTAAAATGACTCTTTGGAACCTGACATGATGATGAAAACCCTTTGAATGATGGTACACTCAGCTGAATGGTGACATGGACCGACATTTGGACAACTTTGAAAAGAGTGAAAACAAACCCTAGACCTAATTCCTAGTGACCAAATTTTGCTTGAAGACTCATTGAAATGACAAAATTTGACCTTGACACCTTAAAATCACTTTGTAAGAGCATGTTTGATCACTGAAGGAAAGCTGCAAAGGCTGACACTAACATTGGCTCCAATGGGGATGGTAGCTCCTTGGAGGTGCCAAGAACGGCAGATCTTTGGGAGAGCAGACCAGCGCCTTCATCCATTGGGCAATGGAGTCAAAAACTAAAACTGAAATGCATGACTGAAAATTGATGACTTAATGACACAAACTGACTCTCACTCAACTGAAAACTGACTCGATACTTAAACACAACTGACAAGCTGGAAAAGATGCTCAAAGTAGAGCTTATTCATCAAACCTACTCTAATTGTACTTTTCACCACCCGATCAAGTGAAATGGAACAGCCAGTGCAACCATGTAAGCATGCTGGCTGCTATCTTAATTCTCCGCAAGTGCTTTCTAATGCGCAGGAAAAGGAAAGAATCGAAAGGAAACTCCCATGGAAATTTGAACTCAAGCTGACTGCTGATAAACTTGCAAAGCATGAATTGACTAGAGGACTTCAAGAATACTGCAAAAGGATCTTCATACACATAGCTACTGATTTCCATTAACACATCACTGCTCTGATCCAGATAATCTCCATACCTTAATCTTAAAAATTTTCTCACCTCTATGCTGTCTTTCTTTGGTGATTGCAGCAAGCTGTCAAAAGGATCCTGAAATTCATGAAAAACCAAACACTGTTGCTGATTACAAACAGAACAAAAGTCTCCTTCATCAATCTCCTCATATGACTGCAAACCTTGATGAGAGCTTTGTAATGAAAAATCTGTTAGACAAGACAATGAAGGCAACTTTTGAATAAGATTATCATCAACATTCTTTTCCGGCACATGGTTAGCTAATGAAGGAAAACTTTTACAGCAAACATCATCCAACACACGAGCAATAGGATCATCAAAAACTTGAGAAGACTGCTACACTGTATCCATTGAAACTGTATGACCTCCTTCTAGCTGTTCATCTTTTTCTTGAGAGATATTACGAAGATTCTGCTTTATAAACTGAAATGCTTCGAAACAAAAGGGTACAGAATTCTCTTGCATCATTAACTCATATATTTCAGCTTCCACACCTTCATCTGTAATCTGACCTTCAATTTCATTTGGTGGCTGCAAATCTGATGCTACAGGCTGCTCAAGAATTTCGTTATCTGTCTCATCCTCAACATTAACACTGAGAGATTGTTGATTTCTTACAGGCTGCTCATTTGAAGATTTACTATGCAATTTACCCTTCAAAAACTAAAATGATTCAAAACAAAATGGTACGGAGTCACCTTGTATCATTTGATCACATGTACCAGCTTCCATGTCCTCATCTGCAACTTGAAAATCAATGGCTTTCAAGGGCTGAAAATCTGAATATGAGAAGTCTCGAACATGGTTTTCTTTGCGCTCAAGATGGTCCAGATCAAGACTTGTTGACATTTGATTTCTGATTGCATGGTAGTTTTCTCTAATGAACTGAAATGAATCAAAACAAAAAGGCAAATATCCTTCACTTACTTCAAACTTTGTTGCACTTTCCTCATCATTGTCATAGCTGATATGCATCAGTTGATCACTGTACTCGAGCTGCTGAAAGTGAACTTCCTCCTTGCACGAACTAGCTACTGATTTGTCTGCAAGATTAGCTTCTGTTCGGAGAACATAATCATCATCATACTAATCAAACTGAGGCAAATCATCAATATACAACACATCATCAAGCATACACATCATATCAACAACTCTCTCTTCTTTACAATGATCTATAAAACAATCACTATGACAATTGGGATAGGAAACAAAATGTTTTGGGTCAGCCGCTTGTTCTTGAATGTCATTTTCATTTTTTGCAGTCATTTTCCGCACCATCTCTTCTACTGCATTTACGAAAATATCAAGCTTTTCCTCTGAAGGTGTCAACTGCTCTGAAACATTCTTATTTTCTTCTTCCTTCAACCTTGCCCTCAAGATCAGCAAATGAGCCTCTACATTCACTGCCTTGTTCTGCATTTCGTGAAGTGTTGCAATATTCTTTTCTCTCAACTGAAACTCCATTTCCGGATCAAAGGCACCCGGGTAGTGCAAGAGAGCAGATCTAGGAGAAGGTCTTATATCAACTGGCATCGAATAATAAACTTGATTAAATCTAGCAGAAAATTGTTGTACTGTCTCCCCTGGCAATCTTTTCAGCTGGTTATACTCCTCTATAATCAACAAAAAATTATGTCCGATCATCCACCTGTCGAGGAAAACTGTGACAAACTGCTGGAAATCTGAAATGCTCGCATCAGGCAGGGCTTTAAACCAACTCTTCACTTGGCCTTGCAAAGAAAGAGCAAAAAGCCTAATACTAACATCTTCATCATCAACTTCAAAAAGATCTAGAAAAGTCTCAACATTCTGCACATGTTGCTCGGCGTTGACATTGTTACATTCACCATCAAATCTTGGTAGATATAGGTCATAATTTGCAAGAAAAGCATGAAGAACAGAAGGTAAAACAAGAGGTTTGTACCGATCTGGAATTTTACAAGGTGTAGGGGCATGTACAAGAGCTGTGGGATCAGTTTTGTTTTCTTTAGGCTCATCACTCTGAAGAGAGTCATCATAAGATGTGGGAAAAGTAAGGAGGCCAGGATCAAAGGGAAACTCAGTATTTACACTCTTTGAATAGGTCGAGTGAAGATTTTGATCACCTTTATCATACAACAAATTTTGAAAAACTTTCAGGGCAGCTTCAAGACCAGCGAAGAAGTAATTTACAAGAAAGCAGATTAGATCCTGAATACCATTCCACTTCAGATACCTGAATTTTGTGTAAGATCCTTCCATTTTCTTAGAGAAAGAGTCAGTCCTCCAGTGGAGTCTCTACATTTAGTTGGAGTCACCAGGTGAATGATTTCAACCTTCTTATGTCTGATCGTTGTCCACCATCAACCATCAGATCTGAACTTGATACACGTACTGGGGCAATTTATAAGTTAAGTGTTACGATTACAAGCTAAACCGAAGATTGACTGAAGCAGCGTTTATCTACTATGCACTCGCAGAGAAAGAGCAGTTCGAAGGCTACCTGGCGTGACTTCAGGCTCCGTCTGTAGCTATAAATCAAACAACACTAACCAACAAACCAGTTCTCCCCAGTATGGTCGCCACTATGTTAGCGCTCAAATCTACCTTAGGCTGAAATAAGGTAAAACTCAAGGCTACATCAAACCACGCTCAGCCTCGTAGCTAGCCCTACGAGGACAGGAGAGGGCTCTCTCCGGGTCTATCTCGATAAATTGAGCAATAGGGTGCGAGATGACTTATAATTGGTACTGATTTTAGGCTAGTAAAGAGATAGGAAAGTTTGATTTTGATTTTTGGGTTTTTTGTTGAAAAAATGGAAAAAACAATTTTGGGTCCGGGGATAAGGCCAGATCTTTGCAGAATTCGAGTTGGGGCAAGGTAGGCAGTAGTATTGATGCTTTTGATCGGGTATATGGATGGATCAGAATGACAAGGAGCTGAAGAGGGCAAGGGAGAACATGGATCCTCTCCAAACAGGCGAAAACATATAAAACTAAACAAATTTAAAGGCAGAGCACTGGAAACAATGGATTCAACCTCATTTACTCATTCATTTAGTTTCAGAAGCATAAGAAGGGAATGGAATACATTAAAAATGAAAGAACTTACAATAAAATGAGAGAAAACACCATCAAGAAATGAAAGCCACAAGAATCCCAACAGGTGCTGCAAAACCTCTGATCTTTCCTTAGCCAAAATATGAAAAATATGTACAATAGTGTGCCAAAGTTTTCCCAAGAGTCCAACCTATCCAACCTCTGAAAAGGATTGAGAAATTACATCATATAGAGCATCCTAACCCCTTCCCATGCCTCTAGGGGTCGAATTCCTCCTTCTAGGAGCAGTTCCAACTAATTCTAAACAAGGAGCTAGAATCTAGGCATCCAAACAACTTGCCTCTAAAAGGAAGGAAACTGATTCTTTGACTTGATTTTCACTTTTTGGGAGTAAATCTTCTAGAATAGGTAAAAGTGAGTCAAAGTTACATTAAAAACACAAAATTACATCAAGACAACTCAAAAATTACATCCACAATCAAAACTGGTCCAACTGGCCGAAATCTTGAGCTGGAAAATGAAAAATCAGCCAAAAATCTATATGAGTAGCGCGCCTGAGCTATATGAGTAGCGCGCCTTTCAGCCTGCTTTTGGAGCACTTCCTAGCATCAAAATCAAGCTCATGATAGCTTTTTGGAAAGCCCTGGATGTCTGCTATCCAGCCCAAGTGGAATTTCCCAATTTGGAGCTCATTTTCCCCTCCAAAACTTCATCCTCCCACAAGTACTTCCTGCTGCTGAAAAAGGTGGCAGAATGGTGATTTTCATGGTGTTTTGGCCCCTTTGATCATCCAGAATTTGGTGAAATGCTTTGGTATTATTGGAGCATGCATAAATTTCCATGAAAAATCCAAAAATATAAAGTTTTCCTCCAGCAAGTGTCCCAATCATAAGCGAGCGCGTCGACGCGCTACTCGTATGGCTGAAAAATCTGTTTTGAGGCATAAAAAATCACAATTGACAAAATTTTCTCCAAATTTGCTCAAATTCGGAGCGAAGACCCTCCATCAAGTATCATGCCCAGCCCACGAAGCCTCGGCCAAAATCTGAAGTGGATCAGGCCTCTTTCGCCGTTTCA
Organism: Pinus albicaulis; assembly: GCA_034641835.2. Classification (NCBI taxonomy): domain Eukaryota; kingdom Viridiplantae; phylum Streptophyta; class Pinopsida; order Pinales; family Pinaceae; genus Pinus; species Pinus albicaulis. The sequence continues at coordinate 430,480,619 of CM076569.1, forward strand.
GTGCCCTTCTGGTGCATGCAGTTTCAGTAGTGAAAACACTGTCTCTGTTGTGATGTGTCGATCTATGTCATGGTGTCGCAATGTGTATGACAAGTATGCTGATATGGCTATGATGAAAACAAGAGTTTGGTGTATGCCTGAAAATGATGACTAGATGCTTTTCCTTTCACTATCAAATATGCCAACTGCTTCTAACATGGAATGGGGACTGTGGGAAATGTTACAATGAACACAATGGACTGTCAAGTGAAACAAGGGACTGTCAAGTGACACAATGGACTGTCAAGTGATTTTGGAAAAGACAAACTATTTACTCACTGCTTTGGGAAATGTTGGGAATACATACTTTTACAAATAGTATAGGAATGGGTAATACTAAGAGGACTTGCCAAGTGATAGATATAAGAGTTATTCAAATGGAAAAAGTGCAGTCAAAAACATGAAAACAACCATTGATCCTTATGAACACTTGGATTTTAATCAATGGAAGGGAAAGAGGTAATAAGTAGGGTTTGGGATTTTACATGGGGGTCAAGAGTATAAAGGGATATGGGAAGACTGAAAATGGGATTGTGGTAAATTTAACAGTGGCAATAATGACATTCCATAACAAGAGCATACATGTTATTTGAAACAAGTTTGAAACACCAAAAATATCACTAGCACTTCTTTCAAAACCCTATGGAGCGAATTTTGCAATGAATATAGGGTTTCAATTTCACCATAACAAAAATTTGTTCTCTCCACTTTCAAAACACCGTAATCATGTCCAAAATTCACTGAGCAATCGTGAAAAACCTACTTGCAAGTAGTTGGAGGCAATTTGGCATGAATCTGGACGGAGGAGCGAAAATTTTTGGCTCTGAGATTATATGAGTAGCACACTCACCCAGTGAGTAGCGCGCATGCTATTTTGCACAGGCCGGTGAAGCCCAATGAGTAGCGCGCCTCTTGTGAGTAGCGCACCTCCTCTGTGAGTAGCGCGCACATAGTGATTTTTTCAGGAAGCTTTTGGAGGCCTTCCCGGTGTCCAAATTGTGTGTGTTATAGCTCATTGGAAAGCTCTTGGAGCCTAATTTCCAACCCAAGTAGAATTTTGAAATTTTGAGTTCATTTACCCTGTCAAAAATCAAATATCCCAACACTACTTCCTGCAGGTGCATCAATTCTCCTGAGGCAACGGTATTCTTGACATTTCTCCAAAACCATTATACCTGTGTAAAAATTGAAGGAGGTTTTTCTTCCTTGGCATGTTTTGTACGAAAACCTCTCTCAGTTTTCCAAAATTCATCTTTTATTTCTCTGAAACATCATTTGAGTGAAACCTATCCCGATGTGTGAAACAACGGATTTTGTCTAAATGAAGCGAAATGAAGGGGATAAGGGGCTTCTAAATTCTTGGGGAAATTTTTGGAAGTAGGGAGGGATGTTAGGAAGTAGGGGAAAGTGGAATCTCAGAGATTGAGTGAGGGGAAGGGGTCCAAAAGGGCAAAACACAGGCCTAGCCTAGAAAATTGCCAAGTTTTGGCAAGAAACTAGGGTTTGTGCAAAAATGAGGAATTTGGGGGATCTCAGTGATGGGAAGTGTTTAATAAGGTATATTAAGGATAGGGGAAGGTGTGTGAACATCAGGATACAATTTTTTCTAATGATTTGACCATCCAAGAGAAATTACCTCCAAAACCCTAGGAGAGGGAAATGGACCTTACCTAGGCACAACTGAAGCATGAACAAGCTGTAAAATGACCCAATGGAACTTGACATGATGATGAAAACCCTCTGAATGATGGTACACTCGGCTGAATGGTGACATGGACCGACATTTGGACAACTTTGACAGGAGTAAAAGCAAACCCTAGACCTAATGCCTAGTGACCAAATTTTGCTTGAAGACTCATTGAAATGACAAAATTTGACCTTGACACCTTAAAATCACTTTGTAAGAGCATGTTTGATCATTGAAGGAAAGCTGCAAAGGCTGACACTAACAAAGAGCTGCGAGAAAGCGGATGTAATTACAGGCCCATTACGGCTATTATTTGGGTGAATGGAAATGAACGGATGACAAATGACTAGATAGAAATGGTCATGAAAAAGAATTTTATTGGTGAAAATGGAATGAAATAGATAAAATGAAGTGGAATGGAGTGAAATGAAGTGAAATGAAGTGGAATGAAGTGGAATGGATGGTCACAAAATTTGTGAAATGAAAGAGAGATTTTTTTTTGGAAAATATAGAGTGTCAGGTGTTCCTAATTTTCACCCTATATTTTCTGTATAAGACTGCCAATCAGTGATTGGTTTTCAGGCTTATACAATTTTTTTTTTTTTATTTATTTATTTATTTATTTATTTATTTATTTTTTAAAGCTGAAAGAACAGAAGCTGAATTTGGGTGGAAGATTATACATGCGGCTGACTACCTACTCTAATTGTACTTTTCACCACCCGATCAAGTGAAATGGAACAACCAGTGAAACCATGTAAGCATCTTGGCTGCTATTTGATTTCTTCCCAAGTGCTTTCTGATGCGCAGGAAAAGGAAAGAATCGAAAGGCAACTCCCATGGAAATTTGAACTCAAGCTGACTGCTGATAAACTTGCAAAGCATGAATTGACTAGAGGACTTCAAGAAAACTGCAAAAGGATCTTCATACACATAGCTACTGATTTCCATTAACACATCACTGCTCTGATCCAGATAATCTCCATACCTTAATCTTAAAATTTTTCTCACCTCTATGCTGTCTTTCTTTGGTGATTGCATCAAGCCGCCAAAAGGATCCTGAATTTCGTGAATAACCAAACACTGTTGCTGATTACAAACAGGACAAAAGTCTCCTTCATTAATCTCCTCATATGACTGCAAACCTTGAAATGAGCTTTGTAATGAAAAATCTGTTAGACAAGACAATGAAGGCAACTTTTGAATAAGATCATCATCAACATTCTTTTCCGGCACATGGTTAACTAATGAAGGAAAATTTTTACAGCAAACATCATCCAACACACGAGCAATAGGATCATCAAAAACTTGAGAAGACTGCTGCACTGTATCCCTTGAAACTGTATGACATCCTACTGGCTGTTCATCTTTTCCTTGAGATATATTACGAAGATTCTGCCTTATAAACTGAAATGCTTCGAAACAAAAGGGTATAGAATTTTCCTGCATCATCAAATTATGTATTTCATCTTCCACACCTTCATCTATAATCTGACCTTCAATTGCATTGGATGGCTGCAAATCTGATGCTACAGGCTGCTCAAGAATTTCGTTATCTGTCTCATCCTCAACATTAACACTAAGAGATTGCTGATTTCTTATAGGCTGCTCATTTGAAGATTTACTATGCAATTTACCCTTCAAAAACTGAAATGATTCAAAACAAAATGGTACGGAGTCACCTTGTATCATTTGATCACATGTACCAGCTTCCATGTCCTCATCTGCAACTTGAAAATCAATGGCTTTCGAGGGCTAAAAATCTGAATATGAGAAGTCTTGAACAAGGTTTTCTTTGCGCTCAAGATGGTCCAGATCAAGACTTGTTGCCATTTGATTTCTGATTGCATGGTAGTTGTCTCTGATGAACTGAAATGAATCAAAACAAAAAGGCAAAGATCCTTCACTTACTTCAAAATTTGCTGCACTTTCCTCATCATTGTCATAGCTGATATGCATCGGTTGATCACTGTACTCGAGCTGCTGAAAGTGAACTTCCTCCTCGCACAAACTAGCTGTTGATTCGTCTGCAAGATTAGCTTTTGTTTGGAGAACATAATCATCATCATACTGATCAAACTGAGACAATCATCAGTATACAACACATCATCAAGCATACATGTCATATCAACAGCTCTCTCTTCTTCAAGATGATCTATAAAACAATCACTATGACAACTGGGATAAGAAACAAAATGTTTTGGGTCAGCCGCTTGTTCTTGAATGTCATTTTCATTTTTTGCAGTCATTTTCCGCACCATCTCTTCTACTACGTTTACGAAAAGATCAAGCTTTTCCTCTGAAGGTGTCAGCTGCTCTGAAACATTCTTCTTTTCTTCTTCCTTCAACCTTGCCCTCAAGATCAGCAAATGAGCCTCTACATTCACTGCCTTGTTCTGCATCTCGTGAAGTGTTGCAATATTCTTTTCTCTCAGTTGAAACTCCATTTCCGGATCAAAGGCACCCGGGTAGTGCAAGAGAGCAGATCTAGGAGAAGGTCTTATATCAGCTGGCATCGAAAAATATACTTGGTTAAATCTAGCAGAAAATTGTTGTACTGTCTCCCCTGGCAATCTTTTCAGCTGGTTATACTCCTCTATAATCAACAAAAAGTTATGTCCGATCATCCACCTGTCAAGGAAAACTTTGACAAACTGCTGGAAATCTGAAATGCTCGCATCAGGCAGGGATTTAAACCAACTCTTCACTTGGCCTTGCAAAGAAAGAGCAAAAAGCCTAATACTAACATCTTCATCATCAACTTCAAAAAGATCTAGAAAAGTCTCAACATTCTGCACATGTTGCTCAGCGTTGACATTGTTACATTCACCGTCAAATCTTGGTAGATATAGGTCATAATTTGCAGGAAAAGCATGAAGAACAGAAGGTAAAACAAGAGGTTTGTACCGATCTGGAATTTTACAAGATGTAGGGGTATGTACAAGAGCTGCGGAATCAGCTTGATTTTCTTGCTCATCACTCTGAAGAAAGTCATCATAATATGTGGGAAAAGTAAGGAGGCCAGGATCAAAGGGAAACTCAGTATTCACACTTTTTGAATGGGTCGAGTGAAGATTTTGATCACCTTTCTCATACAACAAACTCTGAAAAACTTTCAAGACAGCTTCAAGGACAGCAAAGAAATAGTTTACAAGAAAGCAGATTAGATCCTGAATACCATTCCACTTTAGATACCTGAACTTTGTGTAAGATCCTTCCATTTTCTCAGAGAAAGAGTCAGTCCTCCAGATTTTGAATTGGAGTCACCAGGTGAATGATTTCAGCCTTCTTATGTCTGATCGTTGTCCACCATCAACCATCAGATCTGAACTCGATACATGTACTGGGGCAATTTATAAGTTAAGTGTTACGATTACAAGCTAGACCGGAGATCGACTGAAGCAGTGTTTATCTACTATGCACTCGCAGAGCAAGAGCAGTTCGAAGGCTACCTGGCGTGACTTCAGACTCCGTCTGTAGCTTATAGAACAAATAACACCCACAAGAAAACCAGTTTTTCCCCAGTATGGTTGCCACTATGTTAGCGCTCAAATCTACCTTAGGCTGAAATAAGGTAAAACTCAAGGCTACATCAAACCACGCTCGGCCTCGTAGCTAGCCCTACGGTAAATCATTATAGGGGATATCACTTCCTTGAACAAACATAAACAAACTTTTTTTCATCTTAGAATTTCCATTTCACCTTAGAAAACCAAAAACGACAAAAAGTTAAGAAATAGGTTATCTTGCAGATATAGTGCGCCGCACTTCATCAGCTTACGATTCCCGGATTGACAAATTAAATGCATCAATTTAGGACACACTAAATTGACCAAACAGACAATAGTCTTAATGCATTTTGATTAAGTGTATGGATGGATCAGAATGAAAATGAGCTGAAGAGGGTAAGGGAGAACATTTATCCTCTCCAAACAGGTGAAAACATGTAAAACTAAACAAATTCAAAGGCAGAGCACTGAAATCAATGGATTCAACCTCATTTACTCATTCATTTAGTTTTAGAAGCATAAGAAGGGAATGGCATACATTAAACATGAAAGAAATTACAATAAAATGAGAGAAAACACCATCAAGAACTGAAAGCCACAAGAATCCCAACAGGTGCTGCAAAACCTCTGATCTTTCCTTAGCCAAAATATGAAAAATATGTACAATAGTGTGCCAAAATCTTTCCCAAGAGTCCAACCTATCCAACCTCTAAAAATGATTGAGAAAATACATCATATAGACCATCCTAACCTCTTCCCATGCCTATAGGGGTCGAATTCCTCCTTCTATGAGCCGTTCCAACTAATTCTAAACAAGGAGCTAGAATCTAGGCATCCAAACAACTTGCCTCTAAAAGGAAGGAAACTGATTCTTTGACTTGATTTTCACTTTTTTGGGAGTGAATATTCTAGAATAGGTAAAATTGAGTCAAATTTACATTCCAACCATCAATTTACATCATGATAACTCAAAAATTTCATCCACAATCAAAACTGGTTCAACTGGCCGAAATTCTGAGCTGGAAGGTGAAAAATTGACCAAAAATCTATATGTGTAGCGCGCCTTTCAGCCTTCTTTTGGGGTACTTCCTAGCATCCAAATTGAGATCATGATAGCTCGTTGGAAATATATTGGAGTCTACTTTCGAACCCAAGTGGAATTTTTCAATTTGGAGTTCATTTACCCTATAAAAAATTAAATCTCCCAACACTACTTCCTGCAGGTGCATCAATTCTCCTGAGGCAATGGTATTCTTGACATTTCTCTAAAACCATTACACCTGTGTAAAACGTGAAGGAGGTTTTTCTTCCTTGGCATGTTTTGGACAAAAACCTCTCTCAGTTTTCCAAAATTCATCTTTTATTTCTCAAAAAAATGATTTGAGTGAAACCTATCCCGATGTGTGAAACAAGGAATTTTGTCGAAATGAAGCGAAATGAAGGGGATAAGGGGCTTCTAAATTCTTGGAGAAATTTTGGGAAGTAGGGAGGGATGTTAGGAAGTAGGGGAAAGTGGAATCTCAGAGATTGAGTGAGGGGAAGGGGTCCAAGAGGGCAAAACACAGGCCTAGCCTAGAAGATTGCCAAGTTGTGGCAAGAAACTAGGGTTTGTGCAAAAATGAGGAATTTGGGGGATCTCAGTGATGGGAAGTGTTTAATAAAGTATATTAAGGATAGGGGAAGGTGTGTGAAGATCAGGATACAAGTTTTTTCGATGATTTTACCATCAAAGAGAAATTACCTCCAAAACCCTAGGAGAGGGAAATGGACCTTACCTAGGCACAACTGAAGCATGAAAAAGGTGTAAAATGACTCAATGGAAATTGACATGATGATGAAAACCCTATGAATGATGGTACACTCAGCTAAATGGTGACATGGACTGACATTTGGACAACTTTGAAAAGCATGAAAACAAACGCTAGACCTAATGCCTAGTGACCAAATTTTTCTTGAAAACTCATTGAAATGACAAAATTTGACCTTGACACCTTAAAATCACTTTGTAGGAGCATGTTTGATCACTGAAGGAAGGCTGCAAAGGCTGACACTAACACCAAAAATAACCACTCCATAAAAATGGGAAGGATTCACCATAATCATTCCCTATTTCGAGATTCTTTTGAAAAAATAATTATATTTCCAGTGAACTATTGAGATCGATAATATGCCTCCTATATTTTGATTGGTTTATTGAAAGCCCTAAATTATAATTCAATGTGTATATATCAGTTTCTTGAAGAAAATAGGGAATTCAATTAGGCAGTGAATTAGGAAATCGATCAAGGGGAATATGGAAGCACATACAGGCACAAAAGGAGATGTTTAGGAGCGAGGAGTCGGTCCCAGTGTAGCCTCATGCATTTTATAACCAGTGGATCACTCCTCTTGTCTTTTTGGAGCTAAGTGTTGTTTGCAAAGTGTAAAGATTGTTTTTCAAGAATTAATCCAAGCAATTTCCAGCATGCTTTATTCATTTATTTATTGCACCCCATGGTTTTAATTTCTATGTGAACCAAGTTACGAATAGAGCACGCAAGCTGGCTGGGTTGGCTGTCTGACCAGATCGACATTGCTCTACATATCTTAAAATAATTATAATTATAATTATTATTTATTTTGTGAAGTTTATTTAATCGTTTACAGTCTCTTTCCTTCTTCAAATTGGTGTTTTTTAATTTGCTGCAACATTTTCCTTTAAATTGAAAAATTTATTGATTTGCTGCATTGAATACTAGTGCTTGCGCTCAAAATATTTTTTTATTTATATTGAATCGGATTGCATCCCTTAAGAGCTATAACATGCAACTTTAATTCCTTTAATTGACCCAAACACATTTAATTCATATTCGAGAACCTAAGATCTATTTTAGTGTTTATGGAAGCAAAAATCACATATAAATTTCTGTTGCTGTGATGGAAACTACGTTACATTGAAAACGATAGTACTTATTTTCCTTTAAGCTTCTAGATAGTTTTACAAGATTAATCTTTGGGGACAATAAAGGTAATAGATTCATATTGAATCAATTTCTTTACAATTTATTTACACTATATATTTACTCACTATGTTTTTGATGCCTTCAGGTTCAATTTAACACAGAGTTTAATGCAAGCAGAATTAGTGCAGGAAGAATTAGTGCAGGTATAATTAGTGCAGGTAGAATTAGTACAAGTAGAATGGGTTTGAATTTATTTTGAATTTATTCCAACATTTACAGTATTTTGATATTGTGTCAACACTACTTGGTTTACAGTTCTAATTTCTCTTCTATTTTCTCGTACATATAATTTCCTTTTGCTTTGATAGTATAGGATTTAGTTTTTTTTCCCACATGACTTTAATTGTTAGATTGGTGTTTCTTGAATTATATTTTAGTGTAGCATTTCATTTATTTCTGAGATTAATGCAGATGATAAACTAGAATTTGTTTTGCAGGTCTCCAGGGGCTCTCTTTGGCATTTCAAGTGTTGCATCTCGAAGTTCATCAACTATCCCGACTGAAAAATTAAATGCTGGCACATTTATAGACCCTATACTACATGAAGAAAAGATAATGGAGTTGCAAATGCAGTTGAAACCCTCCACTCCATGAGAGGTCTAGGAGCAGCGCGCAGTTGAGATAAAGGCTGCCCATGATAATATTGACTCAATAGTACAAGAATTCCTTAAATTTTTTTAATACGTTATGGATGTTTGGGTGTCATTGCAGGAGGACTCGCATGTGAAAAAGATCGAGAAGTAAATCCATGAAAACATAGAATAGATGGTTTAGATCAAGGTCACAACAAAGACCTTAGCACCAATACAGTGGTATACTCGTCTCCAAGAAGGTAACTTTTTGTAGGGACAGATTAATGAGCTACGTAGAAAATAACAACTTATCTCAGCCAGAATGCAGCAATGGGAAGTCGAAGCTAGTCAAATCTCATAGACTGTAGAGAAACAGTTGAAGGGGATGTGACAAACACAAAAGGATATTGCAAGCAAGCTTACAGGGCCAACTACTGAGAAGTTGCTTAACAAAGACCAAGAAGTAGAAAAACAATACGCCAAATCAATTCCACCTCTGAAGGATGCCTTTAGTGGTATCAAAGCAAATATCGAGGGTGCATCAACAGAGTGACTCACAAAAAGTCATTTTTTTTTGTTAGGGGAATGTTGGAAATAGTACCCCTCGAGGAAACATTTTGAGAAACACTCCATGAACCAAGGAGTAGAGCATGCAACATAGAGTTAAGTTAGAGTCTGAGGGGCTTTGGAGTGGGTTAGGCCCTTATTTTGTAAAATAATGAGAATATTTTGTATATGTTGAACTCTGCCCATGGTTTCTGGACCATGGTATTGTAAATGTAGAGACAATATAAGAAGTCAAGAATAATATTGATATATGTGAATGATATATTTGATATGTGATGCAATTGGGTGTAATATTTTTTTGGTTCTATGTTCTGCTATTTCAGTTAGAGGAAAGGCTGTTGCAGCTGAGTGCACAGAGACCTTAGGAAGTGTGTCGTTGAGTGCCGAAACCCCTGCAGCTAAGTGCATAGGGTGGAATTGATTATATTGGGGAAATATGAGCATTAATGAAAGAATCTTGAACATAGATCTATGTTTTATTTTATGTGTTATATTTAATTTCATTCTATGTTAATTTTTTTTTTTACTTATAATTTCATCATGAAGTCCTATTTATGGTTATTTATGTTGTTTTATGCTTGTTGAAGAAAGATCGAACAATGAGAAAGTTACATCAACAGAAGTGTTGAACTTCGACTATTTAATTAGTAGATCTATTCTGTGAAGGCTTATCAAGTATTGAAAGGAAGAGAGGACCTAAATCCATATAGTCCATTATCCCTATGATGCATAAAACTCATACTAACATCCACATATATTGCCTCAGGTGAGACCTCGGTCTGCACAGTAGATTGTTGCTAAAAAGGCCAGTAATAGTGGGTTTTGTTGGTTCATGTAGCCATATCGAAACCTCAGCCTAGATCGCATCAAGCCAACACATTCACTATTATATTATGACATCTTCTCTTTAACTACCTACTACTGCATCTAGAAAAATTAAATGGGTTGACAGTAACATGGAAACAGGGAACTGCACAAAGAGGGCAAGGAACTACATTCAACAACCAAAATATGTGACATTAATAAAATTAACAAATCATGATGAATAAATACTAGTAAAAAAAAATGAATATGTAAATATTTAAGGAAAGTTACAATTTTTGAAAGCATATATGTTAATTTTTTCAATATCGGGTGTCTTTCGAATGCATGGCCTATTGAACCAATATCTTCAACTTAGATTCAATAAATTATTTCATTGGTCATGTTATAATCTCTATCCTCACATGTTGATTGAATATTTTTTTAGCCTCTCTCATAAAAAAATTATAAATCCAAAATAAATAAATTAAATAACAAAAGTTAGGAGTTTATACCTAAATCTCTAGATTGCGTTGTTCCTCTAAGTTAGGAGTTAGTTTAGGTAGCTCCTAGATTGGTGTGTGTATGGTTGAGAAATTGTCTCAACCAAAGCGTCCAAGATAGAACGAACTATCTTGAGACATAGTCTCCTCATCTATTTAATTGTAATATTACATTATTTTAAAAATGAGAAAATATGTGAGGAAGTCGTGAGGCTAAAACCTTTTCTGCCATGACTGTGTTTGGGTATAAATCTATGTGTTTTTATTTGCGTTAATGGTGTGTGTTTATTCAACATAATTTATTTTCGATATTCATCTCCTCCTCTTGGAACTGAGAAATTAAAACAATCTCCTTGTCATTAATACTAACAAATCCAACTAGCCATTTGCTAATTTATTCTGAAGTAAAATCAATTATATCATCGAACGTTTTTTCCATTCACTGTTTTATCTTATCCAATTCAAATGTTAGTGCATATTATGTGATCAATTTAGAATTATGTATGATGCATGGGATGTCTAGATCTTGAAAATTTTGCATTTCCTTCAGAAACACATCACTTCTCACATTATTTACACTCTCACATTCAAAAATAATGTTTTCTAGTGTATTGTTTCTTTTGGACTGTCTAACTTTAATTTTCCTCACTCGATTAGAATTTCGTAGTTATTTATTTTTCTTGTCCAAATTAGACAACAATTCAATCCTTTGACCTCTCGCAAGTAAGTCATTGTTAAATAAATTATTTTCTTTGTTAATATTACTTCTCACCAAATCGATAAATGAGTTGATTTCTGTTGGGCCATGAATACAACCACTTTTTAACACTTACTTCATTCACTTTTACTCTTGTTTATCATTTCATTTATCACAATTTATCATATAAATCCATCTTATAATGATTTATGCTCTTATGGATGAATAATTATTTCTTCTCCTTTATTTTTAATAAATTGATTATTATTATGCATAATTTTATCAATGATGGTTTATTAATATCATTTACCATTTAAGCCTCCAAGATATTTCCTAAATTATAGATTTGATTTCCAAATCATCATGGGATATTCCAACTTAGAAATCCGTTGGAATAAGAAGTGATAGTTTTGCAGTTAAGCTTCTAGGCAAATGAAGAAGAATCTGGAAAATCCAGAACATGGGTTTTGTCCAGAACGGACCCAGTTAACTTTATTAAAGAATGGTTTGCCCACATTAGACCTGTATTGAGAGACACACAGGGTTTCTTGAGCACGATTTTCTCTGATTCGTTGTTGCGGCCATCCTCCAAATCTGAGCTGCAAAGCCAAATTCTACTTGCTGTTGTTGAAAGATGGATGGAAATCTATTTTCTTGCTGATCAATTGGTTGGGAACAATCCAATATTGTTATGGGAGATCCTACTTGCTATTTAATTTCCCCTCCTCCTGATTATAAAAAGAGAAGCATGTATTGTGTATTGGGGGGAGAATGGAGAGACTTTTCTTGTTGTAATTTGCAGAATTGTGCATCGACTCTTGTTAAAAGAGTACGAGCTATTTGTAAACACTATTCATGCCTGATTAATAAAATAATTTGTTCTTGTTCCATTTCTCAAGCACTGGAGTAAAGCACAGTAGCGTTTCACCGGTGGCGGAGGGCCCGGCCCTGGTGGAATCGTTCTGTTATTTGTATTTCTATTTCTTTATCTTCTGTTGTGTGAAGTGTGTTTACTGCTTATTTCGATTACAGAATTAATTGATTTCTTTGAATATAGATCCATTAATGAATTACATTGCTATCTACTTTGTTGTTCATTTATTCTGCTATCATTACGAAAGCCTTGCTGTTCTGTATTTGACTCTAAGTTATTATTCTCTGTGATTGATTGATTTGCAGTATTGGACGACAATAGATTAAATTATTGAGATTAGTGAAGTTCACATTTTGTATTAATTTCACGTTGTTGTTCCATTTCTATCCATTGTTTATTTATAGTCTTTGATTAGCAAATAGATGAATACTGTTGTTTCTTTTCAGATTGCATTTCCTTTAATTTGCTTTCGTTTAATCTGCTTGTGTTTAAATTGCTTTAAGATTTCCAACTGTAGAGGATAGAGGCTTTCGCTTCCAAGTCCCTAGAATTGGTAATCTTGCATCGATTTCTAAGGGAAAGAGTTATTGCTACTGCATCCCTGATCGATGTTCTGCAAGATTGAAGTAGTTTAATCTTTCCATTCTTGTTACTGTAATTAGGTTTCTTTTCAAGCATTTGTTACTTTTTTATTTTTTATTTTACTACAGCTTCATAGCATTGCTCTTGGATGAATTGTAGCCTCAGACAGAGTACACTCTTGAAATAAAAAGTCGTTCCTGGATTGATAATTAATGTGAGATAAATAGGTGTTAAAAGATACCTATTTATGCCTTGACATTTTGGCGCTGTTGCCAGGGAGAGTGTATGCCATTTTACAGGAGTAATGCACAACTGATTTTCTTCTGCTTGCAGAGAATTGGGTATTAAATACGGAAGGTAAGAACCTGCGCACTGGGCAAGAAACACACTTGCTCGCAGCTCGCTTCATAGTAGAAGGAGGTAAGCTTTTCTTTTGGGTAGGAATGAAGGTTTGTTTCTTTGAATGAATAAACCAATTAAGCAAGACAAAATTCCTCCCAAACCTGAAAAACCTAAGGGACTGGTGACCCTTGGGAGAAGGACCTTTATTGACAAAATTCTTAAGAACACTGAATCTCAGCCATCAGTAAGACCTAGGAAAGTTATTTCTAGACAACCTACTACTTCCCTTCAGGCCACAGAGTCACCATATGTATCCTTTGCTGAGGTACATAGCCAAACAGAAGAGACTAAGCAAGATTCTCAAGAAATTGAGAATTTTTGCCCAATTTTTTTTTTACAAGAAGGGATGTTGGCCTTTCATACCCTACTATTTATCAACATGCATTTTTCAAATTTGGGTATGTATAGAGGTCTTATTTTGGAAATGACTCCAATTGAAATACTCTTATACATAAGCATATTCGATTTTCAAAGAAGAGTAGATTAGTGGAGAAAATAAAATAAATAAGGAAATAAACACATTTTTTTATTTATTTTATTTTTGTAAAAAATAGTTGTTTCTTTGTTGCAACATGCTGTGGAAATAAACATTGATGATAAATATTCTACTTTATTTTTTTATGTAGATGAATTATAATGCAAACAAAAATTCTACAAACACTTATATCATTTTTATCATCAATATGAAAAAAAAAATTGCTTGAATATCATTTTTTGGCTTGCGGGTTTGATTAAATTTCTGAAAACACAGTTGGGACAATCATGTTTTTGGGGACCAAAATTAAATATTTTTAAAACATGTTTCTATCTAAAGTAACCCTTGATGTCTATTTTCTAACCCAATTTTAATCACTCCATTTGGATTTGAAACGGAAAAGTTAGAACCAAAACATTGACAGGGTGTCTAGTAGGTAGCTCAACAACAGAGTTGGAACAGTCAGTTTTTGGAGGCCTAAGTGATTATATTTTTAAAACCTATTTCTATGGTAGATTACTCTATGAATCTAGTTTACAATTCAATTTGAATCACTCAATTTAGATATCGTATAAGGAATTTATGACCAAAATACTGACTACCTATCATAAATCAGCATTCTTGAAACTCTGTTTTCTCGGCTGTTCCTTAGCATATTCAACCCATCAATTCTTATTTTCTTCAAAACCTGTTTCTATTGGAGATACAAAAATGAATCTAATTTAATATCCAATTTGAATCATTTCAATTGATCATCAAACGAATAATTTATGCTTGAAATACCAACTGTTGGTCTGAACTGGAAAATCGAAAATGACTCTATTATGTAGGTTGTTCTAAGCAGTTTAACATATCATTACATGGAATTTTTAAAACCTGTTTATATTGGAGATAAAAATTTTAATTAGCTCTCATTTGGCTTTAGAATCACTCGAATCAGATGAAAAAAAAATAAGTTATGATTGAAACACTGCAGTTTAGCATGATTAGCCACTGCTCTCCCGCAGGTAATAAATTAATTTTACTTTGTCTATAGATTTGTTCTATAGAGTAACTACTTGTTAGTTTTTTTCATAATTCTTGGATTAGGGGAGCCCTATCACCTCTCTTTCTCCACGATTTAATGTTTTATTGCAGGTAGATACTCATTTTTTGCAGGTCTTAACAGAACAAAGAGGGTCAATTTATGGACAAGTGATTCTTGAAAGAAATTTTACTAAAACAAGGGAATTTCATCCAGTTTATTACCTAACAGATTCATAACAAGAAGAAATGAAGAATTGGTTTCCATTTGAAGATTCACCCACTGCTGCCAAAGCATTTTTCAAAAGATCATTTTTTTTCCATTAATAGATTTGATCATAGCTGTTGTAACTTAATAAAGTGTTGTTTCTTCTCTGATTTCTTTTATGTTTTTGTGTTTCAAGTGTTAATCTCTTCAAATTGCAATTTGTGCTCCAGTGGTAATTGAACAATAAAGACCCCCCCATGCAAGTTTCAGTTACAGAAGGCAATTCTTCAATAACAACAATTCTGTAAAAAAATTTCTTGAAACCTGTACATAAAATTTCCTTTCTATTTGATTGGATTTGCTTGGCAATGGATTGCATATTCGATTTTTTCTTTCCTCTATATTTTTTTTTTCCCTTTTTGTTTTTTTTTTTTTTTTTTAAAAAGAACAATATTTTTGTTGCATGTTTTTGTTGTTCCTTTCAAAAGGAACAACACCGCTCATTTTGCTGTTCCTTTCAAAAGGAACAGCACCGCTCAGTTTTGTTGTTCCTTTTAAAAAAAAAAACACCGTTCATTTTTTTGTTCCTTTCAAAAGGAACAGCACTGCTCAGTTTTGTTGTTCCTTTCAAAAGGAACAACACCGCTCAGTTTTGCTGTTCTTTCAAAAGGAACAACACCGTTCATTTTTGTTGTTCCTTTCAAAAGGAACAGCCTCAACTGTTCTTTTTGTTCCTTTCCAAAGGAACATCATTTTCACAGACTATTCTTGTTGTTCCTTTCCAAAGGAACAACATTTTCGCAGATTGTTTTTGTTGTTCCTTTTCAAAGGAACAACACTTTTTTAGTGCATTTTTCTTGTTTTTTAAACAACATTTTTAGAATTTTTTTTTTATTTTTTCATGACTATTTGAAAGACAGACATACAATTTGTGAAAGGATATACAATCATACAAATTAGAGCTTACTGTAATCAGCAAATCAAAAGAAATCGTCATTTTTAAGAAATTTTTTTAGTAATGATAAGAAAAAGGAAAAATGGACATAATCAATAACATGATTTTGTTGTCTTATTACCACTAAATTCATATGATCGATTATATTTATCATGTTGGTTCTTTCCCATATTTTATAACTTTATTTGATTTTTACTTATGGAGTAGGAACAAGAGCATATTTTTTTCTATTGAGTTGTTCAAACTTCTTCCACCATCCCTACTCTTAAGGAGTGTTGAGCCATCCCTTATGATTAACTGAGGAAAAGTGTTGTGTGTACAAGAAAAGAAGAAAAAATATTTATATATTTAATTAATAATAACTTTGCAGATGGAGGATAGGGGGTCTCACCAAGAGCCAGCCTATCGTGATCATAGGGAAGGCAGTGAAGTGGCATTCCCATTATGGCCACCAAACCAGAGAAATGGTCCAACAGATAATTGAAAAAATCCAGAAGTCCTTGGAACAGGAGGTCTCATCACACGCCGGCCTACCCACCTTTCACTTCTTCCTGGTGAACGACATTGTGGTTTATCTGGTCACCAAGCCAGCATAATGGCTTCCGTCATGATATTCAATAAAAATCACTTCCTCAGCATACATAAAGGACAATGGTTCCATGGGTAAGAAAGCAAATTTGTCAAGGTTATGGACGCTTGTGGGTAGCAGAGCTCTGTTGATGGTATTGGAGTCATACTTATACACATCAATAGTTATATTTAACCCTTTTTCTATATCTTTATTTAAATGTCAAATGAAAGTATGAGTCCTTTACCTTTACTTTCGAACCTATGATACATGAAAATCATCATAAATCGATCACATTAGTTTAAGTGGGTAATAAATACATTTGTACTTATGTTTATCTTAAGTTGTCTCTTCTCCTTATCCTTGAATCATTACAAAACGCTTCTATATCTGTTTACGATTTATCACATGCATGGATTTCAGTAAATGCTATAATTTCATTGATTGTATCATAAGTATGTATGTCTTTCCATGTTGTATAATTGTTGTGCAATATGTTGCTCTTTTATTTTTCTGATTTTCCACAATATTGATACTGCATTGTTACAACATTTTTGTTCTGCTTGAACTTTTTTTGCATGCATCTTATATGTTGCCATTTCAAACTGAAACTGTGGATTCAAGAAAATTGCCTACAGAATTGTGATTTGTTTACAAACGAACAACAAGTATGGGGGAAAATTTTATTCATAGCACGACCACATTATTGCAATTAACAGCGAAGGCTCGTGAACGCGCACAATTCTTTATATATGATGTGCTTGCATGGCTTCAAAGACAAATTCTACTTTCTGTTGTTGAAAGATGGATGGAAATCTATTTTCTTGCTGATCAATTGGCTGGGAACAATCCAATATTGTTATGGGAGATCCTACTTGCTATTTAATTTCCCCTCCTTCTGATTATAAAAGGAGAAGCATGTATTGTGTATTGGGGGGAGAATGGAGAAACTTTTCTTGTTGTAATTTGCAGAATTGTGCATCGACTCTTGTTAAAAGAGTATGAGCTATTTGTAAACACTATTCATGCCTGATTAATAAAAGAATTTGTTCTTGTTCAATTTCTCAAGCACAGGAGTAAAGCACAGCAGCGTTTCACTGGTGGCGGAGGGCCCGACCCTGGTGGAATCGTTCTGCTGTTTATATTTCTATTTCTTTATCTTCTGTTGTGTGAAGTGTGTTTACTGCTTATTTCGATTACATAATTAATTGGTTTCTTTGAATACATATCCATTAACGAATTACATTTCTATCTACTTTTTTGTTCATTTATTCTGCTATCATTACGAAAGCCTTGCTGTTCTATATTCGACTCTAAGTTATTATTCTCTGTGATTGATTGATTTGCAGTATTGGCTGGCAATAGATTAAAGTATTGAGATTAGTGAAGTTCACATTTGCTATTCATTTCACGTTGATGTTCCATTTCTGTCCATTTTTTATTTATAGTCTTTGATTAGAAAATAGATGAATATTGTTGTTTCTTTTCAGATTGTGTTTCCTTTAATTTTCTTTCATTTAATCTTCTTGTGTTTCAATTGCTTTAAGATTTCCAACTGTAGAGGATAGAGGCTTTCGCTTCCAAGCCCCTAGAATTGGTAATCTTGCATTGATTTCTAAGGGAAAGAGTTATTGCTACTGCATCCCTGATTGATGTTCTGCAAGATTGAAGTAGTTTAATCTTTCCATTCTTGCTACTATAATTAGGTTTCTTTTCAAGCATTTGTTACTTTTGTATTTGTTATTTTACTACAGCTTCATAGCATTTCTCTTGGATGAATTGCAGCCTCAGACAGAGTACACTCTTGAAATAAAAAGTCGTTCCTGGATTGATAATTAATGTGAGATAAATAGGTGTTAAAAGATACCTTTTTATGCCTCGACAATTTCCTTTTCTGAATGTGGCAGAACAGAAAGCGTCTATCAAGCATGTTCAACGGTTTCTAGCCTCTATCATATATTAGTGAAAATATGAAATTCGACTATAATAACCAGCTGAAGAGATATAATATAGCCACAAGATGTGCTAGAAGTGGGAATTGAAAATCACTATGTGTGTTTTTTGATTGGATTCATCAAAAAATGACTTGAATTTAGATCATTTTCTATATTTTTTATTATTTCTTTCAATACCAGGTTCTCTGCTTCTTATTTCTTAACAGATACATTAGGTGCATTCCTGATAGCTTCACGGAATGTAAAAACATATGGGGTTGTAATTCTCGACATATGGAAATTCGTTTATGCTTTATCAATCATTTTTTACCACTCATCCATTCTTTTTCATTTTTCAATATTTTAATGTCCTTCTTATAGTTTGCATGAGCAAAAGTGGCGAACTGATCATCGAAAATAGGATATTCTTTTGAAATTTTCTTCGTTAATTTCATAATTTTGTTCAAAGTAGTACTGATCTAATCAAGTAATGGATTTTCAACTTCCCCTTTCATAACTTCATGATTTCTTCTTGTTTGTACAATACTTTATCATTTTTCCAATTCAATCATGTGAACTTTATATACAGTAAATGTTCTATGAGGCTCCTTGTCCTCTCTGGTATCTAATAGCTAATTTTGAATTATCTTTGAAACTTTGGTATATTTTCATTTTCTTTTACTTGAAGATGATTCTAGAGTAGTTTTGGATAGGCTAACAGAATATTGCAAAGGTTTTCTGCCACTTTTCTTCCACTTTGCTTCAGTGCTGATACTTAATTCTTCAAAAATTTCTCTAATAGTCATTAGTGCTTCTTGATTATTTCTTGGACCACTATGAATCTTTTCGGTTTCACTTAAAAAAAATTTCAACAAGGTATTTCATTTTATGGAACCTAGATGTGTGATAAATAAGCCTACTGGATCAACATCTCTCCATCCTTCATCTTCCTCTAAATCAAAACAATTAGAAGACTTTGAAAACTCTTCAACATGGCCTGCACTATTCATGATTACTCATCCAACTATAAATGGAAAATAAACGAATCTTTTTTTTGTTTGTTCAAATTTAACTTTCCAATCATATTATTTCCTGCAAACTTAAGAAAAAAATGCATATCCATAACAATTATTGGAAGTAATAGTGGTTTAGCTCAAAACCCATCAAATCTAATAAATTTATTATTTCCTCTTTCTTCATGTATCCATTTTACCCAAAGGAAAACTTGTGCTTCACCCTATATTTGATTGGGCTCTCATCTAGATATCATGCAAATAACTTGCAATAAAAAAAATTCTTGAATTAGACAAATAATTGAAATAGCTTCCCGCCTCTACAATATGGGATAACAGAAATGAATTGTTTCTTGGTCAAAATTAAAATTAGGTCTATGTGAAAATTCATTAAAAGTATGACTCGACATGAAGACTATTATCATATATGCGATCATGAAGAATCTATTTGTTTTAAAAAAAAATCATTAACTGAAAATACAATACATTTGAAACAAGATCATCCTAGTCGAATATAAAAGTATTTTTATATAAATAATGGAGCACATAGAGAATGGATTTTGGGCCATTGGTCATAGTTTATTAGCCCATTAAACTCACATAAAACAAGAAAAACTCTCTCAATGGTTCTCTAAACAAAGTAATATATAGAGAATAAATATTATAAGGAACCTCATAAGCTGGTGAAATGAACTCTTGAATGATTTTCAAGCCACCTGCTAGTTATTCTGAGAAAATATTTTCTTTTGATAAATCTAAGAGCATATCCAAAGTCAGTGGCTGATATCAATATCATCGTGAATGTATTTTAAGTCAAAGAAATAAAAGTATATTTGGCTAGTATTATTATTATTTTTTTATTAAATCAAATTTCTTTGCACATAAATAAACAATTTCTCTGAGTGAAATACTTTTGGAATGCATGCAAAATTTGCTAATATGGTACATCAAATCTTATTGTTATTTTTCTCCTATATATTCATATTCGGATATCGCTGATGCACAACTAATTACTAAAATATCTGGTCAATGAGAACACGTGAGTTAATAGTATTAATGAAAATAGCATATTTCCTTCCTCTTGAAGCCATTTTTTCTCTGTAATTTTAAAATTTTTTGTCAACCAACGATGTTTTCATTACACTTCAGGTATATATCATCGATACACTAAACAACCAACACCTGTTACTACTCTGCATGTGAAATCTCTTCTATATGAAACTTTTAGTATATAAAAATCCAGTATACCAAAGTCTACATTTACGAGAAATAGTAGAAATAATTCATATAATATAAACAAGCCATAGTCTGGCTAGAAAAAAATAGAAAACTCTACACAATTTTTAGAAAATTGGCCATATATTTTTGGAAAATCGGATTACAATTCTCAAGCTTTAGATTTTCAGTATCTAAGTAATTTTTGATTGTACTAAAAATATTTTTTCCATTTTCGGTAATGGTTATTATTCTGCGCATGAAATATGTTTGAGGGAACATTTTGAATAAATAAAAATTCAAAAATAGTAAATTAGGCATTTCTGATAAATTGAAGAAATTGTTTAAAAACAAATCTTGAAATTCTGAAACTTGTTACTCCATGTACAAAACAAATGAAATGTGAATATTTTCTAAAAATGACAACTATGTTATATGATCTCAACAATCATTTCCATGATTATATCAATGTTATTTTAGAGGTAATAGAATTTACATTCTCGATTAGGTGTCAATCCATTGATTCGCCAAAAGGATATCTAACCGTTAATGCCATTATGTTGTGTATGAAAATTGAGGAAACCACACTCCACACAATGAAATCATTTTTTTTATTTCTTCTTATTCTTATTCCTCTCTCTTTTGGATATACATAACACAATTTTGTAATTATGTGTCTTTTCCATTTGTAGCATGTGCCTCCCACATTGATTACAATCACCTGCAAAAATTCTAGCCCAACATTATTAATTCTTTTTTAAATTGATAAAAATTATTATTAAATAATTTTATTTAATTTAGTTTTATGATTTATAGGCTTATTGTTGTTTAACAAAAACTTTCAGTGTGCAGTAGTAGCTTCCTTCCATAGTGTAATTTTTTTATGGAATGGGGTAATAAACACTTCACACAGTGAAACAAGTTTCTATATATAGCATGAGTTATATAAATACTTACTTCCACAAATGTATTTGCTTTATGCATAACTTCCGCACACAGAGAACCAATTCCGCGCAACTTCTTTCATACTCAAAAACCCTCTACAAATACTCATTTACAATTGACTATTGCAAATTTTATGATTTATAATATAAGATTTAATATGAGCTTCAGTGTAATATTCAAAAATTAGCTTGTAGTTAATTGGAATATTATCCTTTGTTTTGTCATTTTGATGGATGAATAAGTGGGTAGGGAGACCCATAAATCTCTTTAGAAGGAATAAAACCACTTCTCATCGGAGTGTGGATCATTGTATTAGCTAAATAGAGCAACTTGAGGTGTGACCATGGGACTAAAGCATGTGCATAATGCAAATGTTTACCAAATCAGCGCTGTTTTTATGGAGATAATTGAGGATTAATGGAGGAAAACACAGTCATTTTAGAGTAGTGTATGCATGAGAGTAGCTCCATTAATGATTGGGACCCAGGGTGAGGATGCTCACCAAACATAAAAGGAAGAGGATGATAGCCGTAGAGGACACGATTTATATTATTTATACTATTGTACACTTCAGTTGTTTAACTAAGTCTGCTGTGATGTTTAGCACTGTTGTGAAACCAAATCCAAAAATATAAGAAAAGAGATATCTATGCTTTAGAAATAAGTCACTTCAAGGGGGAAACCTCCAATACATTACATGAATGAAAAATTCTTGGATGATACAAATGACAAAACCCCCTTTCTATATATAGGAGTCCATGGGGCCACAATGTAATCCTAGCCGACCTAACAATAACAATGTAAGGGCACAATAATAAAAATATTGGGGTTGGAGGGGGCTACAATAATAAAAATAAGGGGGCTACACTAATAACAATAAGGGGCTAAAATAGTAATATAGGGACCTAACATGCCCCTCTCCTTCAAAAAAAATTTCCTCAATGCTTGAATAGCTCTGGGTGCTTCTGTATAAAATTCTCATCCTCCCATGTAGAATCTTCAGTGGGTAAGTTCTTCCACTTGATGAGATACTCTTAAATTGATCGATTTTGTAGCTGTCGAGTTCTTGTTTCCGTGAATTCTTCAAGTTCCAATATGATTTTTCCTTCCTCATCAAGTTCTGGCAGTATTGTTTGAACTGGAAAATTTTCACCTATAACTTTCTTTAAGCATGAAACATGGAAAATTGGATGCACTCATGAAGAAGCGGGAAGCTCCAATTTGTATTCCATAGTACCAATATTTTGCAACACCTTGTAAGGACCATAGTACTTTGGTGATAATTTATTATCCTTCTTAGCTTGCTTGAGGGTTATTTGTTTGTATGGTTGTAGTCGTAAAAATACCTAGTCTCCTACATCAAAACTTCTCTCACTGCGATGTTGATCTGCCCATTGTTTCATTCGATTTTGTGCCAAATTTAGGTTATCCATTAAGAGTTGGAGAACTTCTTGTTGATGATTGATGTGATCTTCCACTGCTTGAACCTTAGAATTTTCTCTTAAAGATGATGTGATGGATGGTGGATGATATCCCTAAAGTGCCATAAATGGGGTTATTTTTTCCGTAGTATGGAAGGAAGTGTTATACCACCATTCAGCGAGAGGTAACCACTTGAACCATTATGTTTGTTTATCAGATACAAAACAACGAAGATATCCTTCCAAACATTTATTCACTATCTCAATTTTACCATCGGATTGATGATGATAAGATGAGCTATGAGCTAATTGAGTACCCAAACAAGAAAATAAATCCGTCGAAAAATTTTCAGTAAAAATGGGATCTTTGTTTCTCACAATAACCTTTGGGTTTCATGTAGCTTTTGAATTGTTTCCATAAATGTAGTAGCAAATGTACTTTCTTTAAATGGATGAGATAATGCACAAAAGTGTGCATACTTGGTAATTCTATCAACTACCACCATGATGAAACTCTTTCCTTCGGCCTTAGGTAAACCTGTGATAAAATCCATTGAAATATCCTCCCAACGTTGACTTGGAATGGATAAAGGTTGTAGAAGAACAGGGGTCTTAATTGTCTCAACTTTATTTTGCTGTAAAACTAAACATCCTACCACAAAATTTTGAATATCAGATTTAAGGCCATCCCAAAAAAATTCTTTCTTCACCCTGTGGTAAGTTTTTAAAAATCCCGAGTGTCCTCCTAAAGGAGAAGTGTGCAATTCCAGAAGAATCTTTTGTTTTAGTTGGGAATTTTTACAAAGATATAAGCGATCTTTGTACCATAAGGAATCATTTTTCCAATTAAATGTATCAGATGTACTAGGATCTTGCCGTAACTTTTGAATGAGTGTCCATACATCTTTTTCCTTCTTCCATTCATCTCTTGCTTCGGTTATCCAATCTGGTTGGATAATAGAAATGGCACAAAGCAATGCTTCCACCTCTTCATTCTTTCTTGAGAGTGCATCTGCAACAACATTAAGCTTTCCTTTTTTATAGATTATTTCAAAGTCATAACCCAACATCTTTGTGACCCATTTTTGCTGCTCTTCTGAAGATAGTCTTTGTTCCAAAAGTGTTTAAGACTATCATGATCAGTTTTTACCTTGAAGTGTCTTCCCATTAGGTAAGTTCGCCATTTCTTTAGTGCATGTAGTATTGATAACATTTCCTTCTCATAAATAGGTTTCTGTAAATACTTTCCTTTGATTGGACGACTTTCAAAAGCAATGGGTCTTCCTTCCTGCATTAAAACTGCACCAATTCCATTTCCTGAGGCATCACATCCCACAATAAAGGTTTTTGTGAAGTCTGGCGTAGCTAAGACCGGTGCTAGGCACATTGCCTCTTTAAGATGTTCAAAGGCCTTAGTTGCTTCAGGAGTCCATGAAAATGCATTTTTCTTCAATAATGTTGTTAGAGGTGCTGCTATTCTCCCATAATTCTTAACAAACTTGCGATAATACCCTGTTAACCCGAGAAATCCTCGCAACTGCTTTAAGGTTGTGGGGACTTTCCATTCCTTAATGGCTTTAATTTTGTTAGGGTCTACCTTAACACCCTCATGAGATACAATATGACCCAGATATTCCACCTCTTGTACTCCAAAGAAACATTTGGATGATTTTTCATATAATTGTTTCTCCTGCAATAGTTTGAGCACCCTGTCAACATGTTGAACATGATCCTTACAAGACCTGCTGTAGATTAGTATATCATCAAAAAATACTAGCACAAATTTTCTAAGGAAGGGTTTGAAAATGGAATTCATCAACCCTTGAAATGTAGAAGGTGCATTGGTAAGGCCAAAATGCATAAAAAAAAATTCATAATGACCCTCATGAATTCGAAATTCTGTTTTTAGAATATCTTCAGTCTTCATTCTAATTTGATGATATCCTGAATGAATATCCAACTTGGTAAAATAAATTTCTCCATGTAATTCATCCAATAATTCATCAATCAAAGGAATGGGAAATTTATCTTTAATGGTGAGCTTATTGAGCTCCCTACAATCTAGACACATGTACCATGATCCATCCTTCTTGTGCACCAATACTACTGGAGTAGAGAATGAACTTTGACTAGGTTGAATTATACCAGCCTCTAACATTTCTGCAATCATACGTTCAATTTTCCTCTTTTGGACATAAGGATATCTATAAGGCCTGATTTTTGGAGGAACACTTCCTGGAATCAAATGAATAGCATGATCATGATCATGAATAGGTGGGAGTCCTTTAGGAGTTTCAAACACCTTGGAATGGTTGTCCAAGACCTTTTGGAGATCTGCAAAAATAGATGATTTTGATGTTGGAAATTATAGTGAGCATAATTGTGAAATTACGCCTCACCGTTCTTTCTTCAGAAGCTTTGTCATGACATTAGAGCTTATTATCTTTCCCAACTTCCCTACAATACCACATAATTCTACTTCCTTTCCTTCTGATTTTTTTTTAAGAAACGTTCTCGAAAATTAAAAGCTACCATCCCCAGAGATTGTAACCATTGTACTCCAAGTACAAATTGGCACCTCCCATAGGAATGGAAATCATTGGACTATTAAATACATATTCCCCCATGGTTAGCTTGATATTATGGTATTTTCCAGAAAAAATTATATTTCCTCCATTTGCAACCATCACTTGACATTATGGTGCTGGGTATAGGAAACAATTCAATTACTTGGCTACCTTACAATGAATAAAATTATGGGTACTACTTGAATCAATCAACAATATTACCTTTTTCTTCTTGATATTTCCTTCTATCTTGAGAGTTTGAGGAGTGGAAATTCCTACCAATGAATTACACGATATGGTCTGACTCACTTCTTCCTCTTCTAGGGTTGATTCCTAGTGTATATCCTCTTCTTGTTCATTTTCTTCTTTCTCTTCACAATCTATGTAAAATAATTTATTCTCAGCACACTTATGACCTTTAATGTATCTTATATCACAACTGTAGAAAAGCCCTTTTGCTCTTTTCTCCAATTGTTCTGGTGTCAACCTTGTAGGTTGTGGAAATCTAGGAGTAGCAACACTTCCCTTTTTATAGAAGTGAGTGGTAGGCTTCCTTGTCGCCATAATTTTACATTCAATTTTTCTTGCCAACCTAAATGCCTTCTCCAATGAATCAGGTTCCAAAACATGAACCTCATGTTGGATGTTATATTTTAAAGTACCTATTAAAAGATCAATCCTGTGTTCCTCTGGAATATCAGTTACCCTTATATTCAATTTTTGGAAGTCCTCAATGTTCTCCTCCACTAAACCCTTTTGTTTGAGATTTATCAATTGGCTAAAGAAGATGTTGCTCTTTCTATCCTCATAATGTGCTAACATTTCCTCTGTAAAAATTGACCAAGTGACAATTTTTTTACAAGAGAAAAGCCATCGATACCATACAAATGTAATTTTTTCTAAATGTAAAGTTGCAATGCATACCTTTTGTGTTCTTTTCACATTATTGAGATCAAAATATTGCTCCATTTCTAGTATCCATGTTACAGGATCGTTGCCATCAAACTTCCTCATATCCATCTTTGGAATATGGTGGTTCTTCCATCCAACATTAGAGTTTATGAAATCATGATTAGCATTTATTTTGTTCTCATCATGAGTTTCCTCTACTATCTTTTTGCCATTGGGAAACATTTCTTGTATAAACATTTCCAAACCTTCGATGTCTAATTTTATGTTTTCAATTTTTTCATCGATCTTAGCTTCCATGCCATCCATCTTAGCTTCCATGCCTGCTTCCATGCCTTCCATCTTAGCTTCCAAACCATTCATCTTAGCTTCCATGCCTTTCTTCAAAACTTCCATTTCATTTTTTGTTGCTCTTTGCGATAGCAAAATTTGGCGCACTTGCTCTTGTAATTTTGATATCTCATGTTGTGTTTCTTCGTCTTCATGAGTCATAGTAGAGCCTTCTGAAGGATTAGTGGGTGTTGAATTCTTTTTACGGGCCATTTTAGAATCCAATACTGATATCTATTCTTCAATATACCCTTGGAATAAATTCCAACTAATTTTTTTCAAACGAGACTTATGTAATTCGAAAAAAAATACCCACCTTTTTCTTTCTTTTGAGGAGCGTCATATTGAAACTGAAGTATCTCTATGATTTCAGATCTTCAATTTTTGAAATGTGGTATTGAGGTAGCCCTTTGAATCCTCTTTCGAATTCCATAATTTTGACCCAATTTGGATTCTTGAAGACAAAGTTGTCCCCAATCTCCTACAATGACCTAATTATGGATCGGTTCAGTAGAACGAACTTGTATGACTTGCCACATGTCACTTCTTCCTCCTTCGGCTCTAAAATTGATATATAGGAAACCAAATTATGTGTTCTTGTGTTCACGTGTTATAGAATTCCAATCTGATGCTCAGAGAGAGAGTTATAAATATTTTCCCATGATCACCTCTTTGAGATGAAATTCGGGAGCCTGAAAATGTCCTAACTTCCATAGACCATATCTAAAAAGATATTGCGAAACAAGATCTAAAATTTTGCGACGATGTACTTCAGGAGTTGTAATACACACTTTAAAAATTTCAGATTCCGAGCCTTCATAGAAAAAAATTTATAGCGAAAATGTCGTGATGACCTCTCTAGGTTAAATTGAGGAGCCTGAAAAAAGACCTAACTTCCATAGATCATATCTCTGAAAATATTGTGAACCAAGTTCTGAAATTTTGCTATGATGTGCCTCAAATTTCAGCTTCGTACTCTAAAAATTTCGTCTTCTGAACCCTCATAAAACAAAATTTATAGCGAAATTGCTAGGATGACCTGTTTGGAGCAACGAAACCCTAGAATCCAAAGCTCTGATACCAAATGCTGTGAAACCAGCTCCAAAAATAGAAGAAAAGAGATATCAATTCCTTAGAAATAAGCCACTTCGATGGGGCAACCTCCAATACATTACATGAATGAAAAATTCTTGGATGATACAAATGAAAAAACCTCCTTTCTATATATAAGAGTCCATGGGGCCACAATGTAATCCTAGTGGGGCCACAATGTAATTCTAGTTGACCTAGCAAGAACAATGTAAGGGCACAGTAATAAAAATATTGAGGTTAGAGGGGGCTATAATAATAATGATAAGGGGGCTACACTAATAACAATAAGGGGCTAAAATATTAATATAGGGACCTAACAAACACAAGGGTGTTTTTTCATGGGAATCACACCCTCATCCTCATGGGACTTTGAATGACTACTCAGGAGTGGTAACTTGCGCATCATTTCCACTATCTGGCATTTGGCCTAGCTTCATCCATCATCCACAGTGGATATTCTTCTAGAGTTTTGTTGTATTGCAGGGTTGTAGTAATGGAGGGTTGAGAAACACAACTTCTGAGATTTTTTTCCAGTGAAGGGAGCAACCCTTCATCCAAGAAGCTTGTAAGGAAGACTCTTGAGCTTCATTAAATCATTTATCATCAAGATAATGTACTTCTATTAGTTACAACACAGTTTCCTAAAGGATTTTCGTTATTTCAGTAAGCAGTTGTAAGGGAGGTTTTGGAGCCCTAGTTGAGGAGTTAGATCTTCAGTGAAGGGACCAAAATTTCTCTTGGAGGATCTATTGGGGGAGTTCCATGCATTTCTACATCAGTTTCAAGCACCTCCTTCTAGATATTTAGTTGAAGAGATTATGTAGCTCTAGGGCCATATTTTCTATTTTCTGCATTTTGTGCATTTCAGGAAACCCCTTCTGGGTTGTCTTGGAAATGTGTTTGAGAGCCTAGATCTCTACTCATGTCACTTTGTGAGCCATATATCAGTAGATACATGTTATTAAATTTCCCAGCTACAGTTATATCCATTAGGATTGCATTGTACTTGTTCTCCGACATTCTGCTATGTAACACCAGTTCATGTTTTGGCATATGTATTGATGGGAGGCTTGTTTTCCTTGATTATTTGAGTTGTGCACATATTTATTGTACTTATTTGCTATTATTTTACATAGTAAAGTGGCTCTATATTTATCACAAATTTTGGTGTAATTATATTCACTCCTATTTCCATTATTTTGTTCTATATTTCTGTATTTTCCATCTTGGAATATTACAGTGGTATCAGAGCATAATCTTCGCTTAGCCTGTGGATTTCATCCAATATGCTATCAAGAGAATAAGAAGAAGAAGAAGAAAAATAAGAAGAGATATACAGTGATGGGAGGAATGATTTTTACCTCATATATTTTTCGATATATGAAGAACCTCTCCAAGGAGGGAAATCAAATGAGAATGGGGAGATGAAATGAGACCTCAAGAGGGTTTCAAGATGAGGAAGGTCCATGCACTTCCTATCACGAGCAAACGAAACCAGTATTGCATAGAGCTACAAAGCAATCTACTATGTCCACTTTCTTTGAAGAGCAAGGTGAAAGACACAGAGGTCACTACTACATTTGGCGGAAATTCCGACACTTGGTTCTGATGCTTTTGACCAAACGTCGGAAATTTCCCCAAATTTTTTCCATCCCGCCTGAAACCGTCGCTATACCAAAATTTATAGAAAAGTGTCGCAATACTGACACTTATAAAAGTGTCTCAATTGCGACGTTTGGAGGAAGACGTCGCAATTGTGACACTATGGCCCAAAGCGTCGCTATTGAGATGACTCCAATCATCGCAAGTGCGACACAATGTCTAGGTGTCGCCATTGTGACGTTTGGAGGCACCCGTCGCAATAACAATGCTTTTTCCGCCATCGGTATAACGACACTTATATGCGCGCTACATAAAAATATGAAACTTATATGCGCGCTACATAAAAATTCAAAACTTATATGTGCGCTACATAAAAATTATTTTATTGTTTCATATCCGTCACAATAGCTACATTAACGTCTAATATCACGCACACATTCGCCCTCCACTCTTGCAAAACAGCATTCGCCCTTAGCTCTTGCAGAACAACATTTTCCCTCAGCATTCGCCCTTAGCTCTTGCAGAACAGCATTTTCCCTCAGCATTCGCCCTCAGCGTTCACCCTCAGCTCTTGCAGAACAACATTCACCCTCAGCTCTTGCAAAATGGTAAGTTCTTACTGCAGGCCCTTCCTCCTATAGTAGGGTTGACTCTATTTGGGTTTTTTTGGTCAATTCCATTGGATTGTGTTAGGCTGTAAGGTTCTCTCTAGATGTCAAGAATCAAGATTCAATACCCTCTATTATCTTCATCACCCAATACAAGATTTAAATTTTTCCCAAAGAAACGCTTATTAATTTGGCAGCCATTATTTCTCCCTACTTTAAAAACCCTACATTTAAATGAAAATAAGCATTGCATTTCAACTACAAAAATATATTAGTGTTCAATGTACATGTGTTACATTAGCTGCCCCATACTGCGCATTCTCCGCTCCTCTTGGTAGAACAAAATTTTCCCTATCGCCCAGCTTTGCAAGTAACAGCATTCACCCTCAACTGCTCACCCCAGCTCTTGGCCTCAGCATTCGCTTCCTCAAAGATTTTCCCTAAGCCTCGCAACAACATCTA
The DNA here is from genome assembly GCA_034641835.2 of Pinus albicaulis. Classification (NCBI taxonomy): domain Eukaryota; kingdom Viridiplantae; phylum Streptophyta; class Pinopsida; order Pinales; family Pinaceae; genus Pinus; species Pinus albicaulis. Next base: position 430,511,181 of record CM076569.1, read on the forward strand.
CTCCAGATTCACCCTCACTTTCTGCATATAGATTGCCTGATTTTGCTCAACACAGAATAACATTTTCTCAAGATTTCGCTCTCGTATCGTCACTTTTGTAACAAAGATTCGCCTCAAACAAAATGGTAAGTTCTTACTGCAGGCCCTTCCTCCTATAGTAGGGTTGACTCTATTTGGGTTTTTTTTATCAATTCCATTGGATTGTGTTAGGCCGTAGGGTTCTCTCTAGATGTCAAGAATCAAGATTCAATACCCTCTATTATCTTCATCACCCAATACAAGATTTAAATTTTTCCCAAAGAAACGCTTATTAATTTGGTAGCCATTATTTCTCCCTACTTTAAAAACCCTACATTTAAATGAAAACAAGCATTGCATTTCAACTACAAAAATTTATTAGTGTTCAAATGTACATGTGTGCATCACTTGTGTAGGTTATTCCTTTTCCACTTTCACATTATCCAAGAATGTGTGCAGTATAGTTCATATTTTTTGTGATTTAGATTATCTTGAAAAAGGAAAGGTAAATTATTTCCCATGGAAAAAGAAGGTTTTCCTTTTTTATAGGTTGTTTGGACTTACGTGGAAAAATTTATGGTATGCCTTTCATATTATGTAGTTTAAATTTGAATTAACAGATTATTCTACATGAAAATATAATTACCTATGTGATATCCTTCATCACTAATTAAAATTATAGGGTTTCAATTTCCTAGACTCTAACTCATCTGATGCTAAATTCTAGGTTCTCATTGGTGGATCACTCTTCCATTGATTTCCTTTCCCTCTGGATCTTGTCATACTTTAAAAGTCATCAATGATACATATATTATTTCAGGTATCCCAAAAGGCTTTATAGTAGAACATATTGTGAATTTTTTTTTACACTTGAGGATTCTTTTTAGAACTGCAACGTGGTCTATGCTATCGAGTTATATACCAAGCAAATTGTCCTTAATAACCACACTATGAGGTAGGTTCAACCAATTTGAACTTGTTGGGACATAGCATATGAAGTTGTGTGATTAGTCCATATCACAGGTCTATTATGGTGACAAAAGTGAAGACACGTAATGATAGTTATTATGTTAACATTACTAGAAACATTTTCGAAATTATCCATGCTATCAAGATGTCAAAATTCCAGGTATTAGGTGTCAATACTCGTAGCTAATAGATAAAAATAATAATATAAAAAAATCACAACTTTATTCTTGAAATATGATTGTTACACATTGGTAACCTAGTTCATGAGTTACTATCACCCAAAGATTGCAAAACAAACTTAAAATATAAATTAAACCAACATGAGAATCCAACTAAGGGTTTCTCGACAAATTCATGCCATAACCTGGCATTTTGAAACCCAAATTTGAATCCATCATAAGTAATACAATGCAAACTCAGATGGATTTTCAATGCATGTTTGCATGCTACACTTATTCTCTGTCTGGATATCATTTTTTAAATGGAACCATTAGTCAAGCCCACAGTCCTTTTTATGTGAAAAATTTCAGCTCTATTTGAGCTCTTTTTTGCTCCACCACCTCCATAAACATATGCAAACATATATCATGATCTTGGAATTCCATTACACATGTATGTGCCAATGTTCCATAATCATGCCCCATCATCAATTTAAGAAATTTCCATTGAATATCAAATTATGGAGGGGGGGAACTTTTTGCTGCAACATTTGGCTCAAAATCAGGGACCATCTCCGTATGAGGTGAATGAGAACTATAGATATTTTAAGAAGTAGATTAGTGCCTTTTCCTTTGGCCATGGAGTCATATACAGTCATCCATCACAAAAAATTGTCTTTGTTCATTCTCACGTTGAAAGTTGCAAAAATTAATGCCCTAATTGAAACAACACTAAATTTGAAAGATATAATAAAAATGCAAGCTAGAAGTGCCCTATTAATACAAAGGGAAAACCTTCCTACCTACCCTAACTGAGATAATTTTTGATTGAATAGGAAAAATGATATTGTCAATGGAGTTGATGCAACAACTTGTTAAATGTATGGGACTAAATCTTGCATTTGATTTGCAGGGAAACATGCGCATGAAGAGAAAAAGTGTAGAATTAATGGAAAATCCATACATGCCACTTATAAAAACTACACCGAAAGGTCAAAAAATACTTAAGGCCTTAACTTAATTTGAATCCAAAAATGAAAAAACAAGATTAGTGAAAACACGAGAGTGGTGTGGGTGAACAAAATAAATAAAAAGTGAAGATACCTTTCCCCAAGATGCCTTTGTCACCGTTGTATGAAAACATGTTTTCCTTTCCCTTTATACATGCAAGTGAATGCATTATAGGTATGGTGTTTTCCTAGAATAGGAGAAGCCTACTTAAATATATCATTCATGGAGTGAATGTTTGGGTGCCTTAATGTGCAATGACATGTTTCCAGGACTGAATTCAATGCAAGGCATATTTGAAACTCTAACTCTGTCTTCCGGTGTCTTATTAGAAATTGTTTCAGTTTTCATTTTGTGTTTTCAAGTTAGATATTGTTTTCAAGTTTTTACAATTATAATTTTATTGCAATGTGGCAGACTGATCAGAGCAGTGCAGGAACAACCCCGAGACGGGATGATCGCGGAAAGAGGCCAGCGGAAGAACATGTAAAGTGCCAGCATTGCTCTATATTCAGGTATTTTAGTTATTTACATAATTGAAATAATATTAATTTTGTTCAAATATGCAGACACCTAGCCATGGTACGCCTGATGATTCCCTCTTTGAGGAAGAGCTTTCTTCATCCCTATCTCGAGTGTTCTTGTTGCAAAAAAAGGCACGAGATGCAAGTTCAGAATTTAATACTTTGATAGACGCACCTCAAACACCTGAAACAGAAGAGAGGATACAACATATTATGAGGTAGCTACAAAGATATTAGGTAATAATAAAAATTCAAAAGGATATTTTTTTTTTTTCTGCATGAGATGAATTGTGATAGTTTGATTTTTAATTTTTACATTGACTAAACTAACAAAAATTTCTTTTGTATGTAGAATTTTCTGGAATTTGCTGAACCCGATGTTGGTGGTAGTGGGACACAAGGGCAAGATATTGCCCAACAACTCTCTCGTACACCTTCTACTCCTTCAGGTGCCAGCCAATAAACACACCCTGCCCAAGCAGACACCCAGCCAACTGTTGAACGTGTTTGCAATGATGAAGCTGATATGGCCAACTACATTATTACGTTTCCTGGAGCTACATGTGTCAGCTCCAGAGGTACCATTAATGGCACGTTGTTGGTGAACGATGAGGGTGTCCCTATAAATCATGTACAACTCCCAGGTAAATTTTAATATTTTAACTATTTCATGTACTTTATCTAAAACATATTTATCATGATTTTTATTTTTAAATTAATGATAATATCTTCTTCTTCTTTTTGGTTTTATTCTGTGTAGGAAACAATGAGTTCTACAGGATTCTGGAGAGCCATGCGTTGGTAATTTTTGGCCCAACCATACGTACAGCGTGGAATTCCCAGAATTCCAACCCGAAAAAAGAACTTCTAGATTATCTAGAAGCCCTTTTTGGGGTCGGCACATTTGACAAAAAAGCGGTGGCTCAGGTAGCCGGCAAATATTTGAAATATACCAAGGACACCTATAGGACGCAATTGCAATTTAACCCTAGATATGAGCGTCCTCTCGCAGTTTCATAGAGTGAGTGGAGAGCACTCATCCATGACGGAAAAGAGAAAAGGGCAAAGAAAGAAGGAAAAATGCCAACTGGACCCGCAAGGTAAATTACAACTTTAATTCAATAGCTTTAATTTTCTTTATGTCTAAAATAAAAGTGTGCTACGTCATATCTAACTTCAATATTTTGATGCTAGGTTTCCTGATACCTCAAAGGCAACCAAATCTAGGATTGAGAAAAAGGGCCATCACAAGCTCGGCCAGGGTGGCTACTTGAAATTAGCTGCAAGAATTGTAATTAAGCAGCTAAACATCCTATAATTAATTGTATCGCCTTCCAATTTTTTTGTAATCCTATCAAATATGATTAAAAATACACAATCATATGTAATGTAGGGTGATGACTTCAAAACAGAAACTATAGAGGAAGATAAAAATATCGCTTTCCGTTTCGGCTATCAAGCCGTAGTTGAACGTCGCAGAAGCTTGGGGCAGGTCCCAAGATCCAGAATGCCTGATAAGGTAAAACATTAACCTTTCAATATTTTTTTTTTCGTCCATAAATTCAATGTCTAACAAATTTGTTTAAATTAGGGGAGCAGCACTACCGACGAGGCAAATAACCCAGTTTTAGAGCCAGATGTAGACGATCCTCTCGTGCAACCTGATCATTGTAGTGGGGACCAGGCCGACAATGCTGCTATCAGTGAGGGCCATGATGGTAATTTTTTCTAATTATACCTTGATGGTTGTCCTTATAATGTTTTTTGTTTAAATGACAGAGAATGTTTCCCTTGAGGATCTTACCACCAGAGAGGAAGACAGGACAACAGTCTCAACGGCAACAACTGGTGCGCCAGGTAAATAATCTCATTGCAATTTTTTTTATTAATATTACCGAACTAGTTCAATGATATTTAAAAACTGACAATTAAAATTTAATATTATCTGTTTTTGTAGGCGATGCCCTGTCATTGGATGAGACTAGACATCGTGACAACGCAATTAGGTTAGCGGCGACAACTGGTGCACCAGGTAAATAATCTCATTGCAATTTTTTTTATTGATATTACCGAACTATTTCAATGATATTTAAAAATTGACAATTAAAATTTAATATTATCTATTTTTGTAGGCGATGCCCCGTCACTGGATGAGACCAGACATCGTGACAATGCAACTAGGTCAGCGGCGACAACTGGTGCACCAGGTAAATAATCTCATTGCAATTTTTTATATTAATATTACCGAACTAGTTCAATGATATTTAAAAACTGACAATTAAAATTTAATATTATCTGTTTTTGTAGGCGATGCCCCGTCACTGGATGAGCCCAGACATCGTGAATACGCAACTAGGTCAGCAGTGCAGGTTGAAAGGCACGAAACAGGAGCAAAGCACGATGATATTGATGATGTAATTAGGAGCTTTAAAAATAGGAAGAAGAAAAAGAAAATTTGACAATGTAAAATATTGTATTATTATAAGACAAACGTTACCATACTTGGAACATTTTTTTGCGTTATATAAAAAACTCATTTATCATACTATTTTTATGTCAAGCATTAATTGCAATGTTTTCTTGCGTACTTTTTGTTGAATTGTTTTTTTACTAGTTATTGAATATTTTTTTTTATGCTCATGAAAGTAAAAATTGAAATATAGATTGGGTATTGGGGAATTGAGAGTGATGTGAGGGAGGGGGAGGGGCCATAAGAGCTTCCACCTTCACGTGGTTGGCCCTGTTTAGTAGAGAATAATTTATTGGAGCGATTTAATCTTGGAGCAAACCTCCCTCGATCCAGCGTAACAACAAAAAAGTCACTGTCACTTAGTTGCTACTCTTTCAGATCGTGGGAGGCTTGTTCCAAGTTCATGCGACTCCAATAAATTTTTCTTGAAACGAAGAGGAGCTTATTCAGGTATGTTTTGACATTTTCAACATATGTTCTAACATTATCATAAGAATGCATCTTAGAGTAAAAAATACTACATCAATTAGTTGTATTTATTGTATAGATAATGATGGATTTTGATTGACTTGGCAGTGCAGGTACAAATCCTCTTGCATCATGAGCAATACAACTTGTCAACCAGGGTCATGTCCAGGATATTTTTGCTTGTGCGCTTGACCAAGTTCATAATGTCACATTTTGTAAGTTCCTTTACAGTTCATAATTCAATATTAAGCTTGTTCATGATTATTATCTAGGTTTTTTGTATGTGTCTTTTCATCTATTTGATTGTAAGCAACTCTGCATGTTTCCTGTTGTTCACTATGATTTCTCCCATTACCACTCCCAGGATGAATCTAACTTTATTGTTACATAGGTTACTTTATTGTTACTATGATTTCTCCATTTACGATTTCATAGGTTACATCATGTAAAGTTTTCAATCTCAGGTTGGTGATGAGCTTTAGTTCTCCAGATTTGGGGTTTTTCTGATATTTTCTCCCTCATGTCATTCCTGCATCACCTCGTTGTTTGAGCATGCCAATTGTCTACCACTTGTACCAATTGGCACATGTCAATCTCTGAGTGGTACCACATTTCACCTATTTTCAGTGAGAGTTTAGGGTTTCTCTAACATAGCTTCAGAAATCTGATTCAGTGCCTGCTTGAATATCGTCACATAATACTCATGGTTTGGATTGATGAGTATGTTTTGAATGGTTGTTTGATTCATAAGAACCACCCATATAGTCATCTTGAGATATTTCAGAGGTTTTCTCGGGTTTCCTTTTTCACCGTTTATAGTGGGTGGGATGGTGTGGGGTGATCCATCAATACTGGTGCTCTTGTAGTAGGGAATTTGTTTTTGGGGATATAAAGGAGCATTTGATGTAGATATCCCATTGGATGCATTCATAGATGGGCAAGAGAGGTCAAGAATTTAAATTAAAAATATGCAACCTCTAGCATGGCAACCTGAAGGCCGCAAGAGACACTGGTTAAAGATTGTTTTGTGCTGGCCTTAATATAGTCATGATTTCTTTCTATTATCTTAATGCAAATATATAGTCCGGTCTCATTAAAATGAGGATTGTGGTTGTATTTCTCTTTGGTTGTTTCTCTCTTAATGCTCCAGAAGTTGCCAAAAGTTGCGATAGTTGTTTAGTTTGCCCGTTACAACTTAAAAGTGGTTTTTAGCAATGGGAGTCATGTTTTTTAAGGTTCATACTAATATGAAGATCTTGTAATTCTATATTCAGCATAAGAGAAGATGGCCTCTGCTTTGGGCGGTATGACAACAATTGCCACATCTACCTCATTGGGTAACAATGGAAAGGGGAAGAAGTTGGGTGCAATGTTTTATAATTATGGCAGACAATTGTCTTCTCTTTCAGTTTTTCACCCATTTCCTTTAATCGCTCAAGCAGAAGAGGGACTCTGAGATTACGCAACAGAGAGAAGGTAGTTAATACAAGAGCTATGGAAAAGGATTTGTACTTCAACAAGGATGGCTTAGTGACAAAAATATTGCAGGTCAGAGAAAAAATTATGTTTAAAGGAAGGTCACCTACACGTGAAACTTCACTGCGGTGGATCTTTCCTTGTCCACTTATATTCGATTTTAATGTGTTATTTTAATTTTTCATGGAGGTTTTTTTTTGCATATGGTCTGGCATTCAATTGCACACTTACTGAAAGCATTGTCAATTTGTCTTGCAGGCGGTGTGAACAAACTTGCTGATCTTGTTGGAGTCACCCTTGGGGCGAAGGGAAAAATGTTGTCTTGGAGAGCAAGCATGGTTCTCCGAAAATAGTTAATGATGGCGTGACAGTAGCTAAGGAGGTAATTTGTAGATGTGTGCTTTGGTTTTCTTTTTAACGTTGTATTAGTTCCCCCTCTTAAATGTCTTAGATTTGGTAGGCATAATTTGAAAACTCAAAGGTGAAAGGAAACATATTTCTTACCTAGTGGTCTACTTGGCCTATGGACTAGCCACATTAGAGTAATGCATAAAGCTTTTCACAACAATAAAAGGAAAGGGTTATGGGTGAGTCAAATTTTATTGTTATTGACAGTGTAATGAAATGTATCTCAATGCTATGGTTTTGGCCTTTTTATTGGTTGAATTAGAGGACCCAGTTGAAAATATTGGGGCCAAGTTGGTAAGGAAAGCTGTGGCAAAGACAAATGATTTAGCTGGGGATGGAACCACAACATCTATTGTTCTTGCACATGTTGGAATATTGAAAAATTCCAGAACAATGAATGGAGAATAAATCTCCCTTCCTCTAACACAGAGAAAATAAAAATTTCTTTGACAGGAGACAGAGTTTCAATACTTTGAAAAAAAAATTCGATTCCCTTCAATAACTCAAAAAAACTATTACACTACTTCCTCACTGAGAGGGATTACAAAATTATGACTGCTACAAAACGCAGTGCATAAAACCAACTCACTGTCTGTTCAAAACAAACATACTCTGTCTCTAAAACACTCTGCTGTGTTTTTCCCTTTCGCACTGCTGTGAATACACACTTAAAAAGTTACACTCAGTCTTTCACTTTTTACACACTGCTGTGTAATAAAAAATTTACGTGCTTTCTATAAAAAAAAATACCAAGCTTTTTCGTCCTTTTTTATTTTTATATGCTGTAACATATAAAACATATTATAATAAAACCTGTTTTAAAAAAAATAAAATTAAAACTAAATTCTATGGCCCACCTTTCATTTTTCATATGATATATATATAACATATGTTTAAAACATATGTATATATTAAACTATCAAAACATTAAAGAACCCTTTCTGTCGGACTTCAAAAGTCTGAATAGATTGAATTTCAAACCAAATTTGCATTCCAAAATGGGATGCTGACGTCTACCTAATTTTAACTCGAATTCTCAATCCAATGTGCCCTATAAAAAATTTGGGTCCGGTTTTCATGTTTTCAGATTCCCTTCAATTTCATGCGATCCAATATTAATGCTCCACGTGTCCTCCTTTTGAATTTACAAAACTGTCGGGTAAATTTCTGTTTGTTTAAGTTCTGTTTGGTGAATTGCGTTAATGCTGGTTGTTGTGTTTAAATACAATCCTGTACAGAAATATGGCTACGGCCATTTAAAAAAAAAACTTGCAGGAATTTTAAATGCTGAATTAAATTTCTAGATGGCATGCAAGCGACCTCCAAAAAAAAATGTTGTTGCTGCATCCGTCCTTCTGCTGCAGCAGTTGAAGTTAAAATTCAACAGCACAGGGTTTAATAAGTGAGGGTGTAAAGGTAACTTTTTGTCTATAGTACTAGATTAAGATCATCTATTCATTTTTGTAGGGTCTTATGGTGTCTGGTTTTTAGTTTTGGGTTGGGATTATTGAGTCTAAGATAGTTTTTGAGTGAAAAAATTGCTATCAGGTATTAAAAAAAATTGGTTCTTTTCTCAAAATTTATGAGCTTGTTAGGAAATACAAAACTGACAATGGTTGTATCTTAAATTTGTGGAAAATAATTTGAAATGAAACCTTTTTTTTTAGGTTGTTGCAGCAGGTGCAAACCCTGTTAAAATTACTAGGGGCATTGACAAGACAATAAAGGCCCTTGTTTCAGAACTCAAAATTTTGTCAAAGGAGGTAAACACTTGCCTTTTGAGTAGGTTGGTTTTCCTTTTTGCTGATGGTTTGGTGTATCTAATTGAATTAGTTTCCTAAGGTATTTTTGGTTGCAAACTCCTTTTCATTTTTCATACAGTATTGGCCTTGTGGAATACATTTTATTGTGTGGTCTTGTTAGATCTACAACATTTGTAGTTGTTTAGTCTTATGGCCAAGGTGCACTTTTATTATGGAAATAGTTGATGCAATATTGTCATTAATCCTTACTGTAGGGTAGCATGTTGAGAAGTTTCTTGTGAAACATTTGGTATTCAAAATGACACTTGATCATATACAACATCATGCACTTGACTTCAAAATTCATATTCAAAGTGTGCCAGACAATTCTTGCAAAATTTCAAATATTTATGTTGTTTTAAACCATTATCTTTTTCATGTATTGGATGCTGAAAATGTGAAAAAGACTTTGGTATGAAACCAGCTGGTGAATAATTTCCAGCACAACAACCACTTCCAAGACATGATTTAGAAGTAGAACAAATGTGCTTATGAAGCATAGAAAGATATCCTTGATGCATTTTCAATGTTTGGCTAGGGTTATTTTTGGAGAAAATAACTCCTTATTCCTAGAATAGTGATCTTCAATACAAGTAAATGCCAAAGAAGAGAGATCATCGTGTGACGCAACAAAACTGAAATTGGACCCCCAAGGAGAACTGGTGTGTCTACAATCGCTCTGTCAACATTTTCCCTTGGTTTACCCCGTTCTTTTCCTCAAGCCTGAGTCTTAATTGACTTCTTCTTTCTTCGGGTTTATTTATCAAATTCATAGAATTTGATAAATAAATACTATCCACAATGGTTGGAATTTAATTTATATTCCCGACTTTATATTATCTCCAAGCCTTATAACCAATGTTTAAATTTCAACACTTTGTATTTATACTCCATGTTTATTTTTAAATAAATAACTTGTAATGAACTTTCAGCTCTATATTTCACCACCCAACCTTACAACAATCATGCTCCAGACTTATGCTAATTATCCGCCAATCGTTTAATTAAATAATTTCATTATACTCCGGCCCCACCTATATATATCAATAACCAATCAAATACTCGTATCGTACCTGGATATCCTCCACACACCTTAGTTAACCTTCGGGCAAGTTCAACGTGTGACCACCGTCCGATGGCCCTTCTCCAAATCAACGACTCTTGGAAATTTCGCTCGGCTTCCAACGTCGGGCTTTAATGTGCGATGGCGCGGGTTAAACGGTGGTTTTCCGGGGGTCACTTCACCACATGTCGCATTCCCTATGGAATCGCTCGCGAATAGGAAATGCCTCCTACTTCGCAAAAGCGGTGCGATATGGGCAGCCCGCTTTTGTGATTCTGCTCGTGGTTTTGGTAGAGGGCTTGACCACAGGTGCAAGTCTGGTTCCGCTATCCTTTTGTTTGTTAACTCATGTCCAATCCTCGGGTGAGGTTCCAAAAGCACAACAATTTTGTCTCTTTATTAAGCAGGATTTTTATATTTGAACAGTTTTCATGACCCTAGTTCTCTACACAGACCTCGCCTTCAGGTGGGGTGAGTTCACAGGGTTATCCAACAATTTACGGGAATTCAAAGACAGAATAATGGAATTATCAGTACCCAATCGCCTCACAGTTAAACAATTCTTCACAATTGGCAGTTTGAGATAATTCAAATGCAACTAAGCTTGGAAATCATTTAACTAGAAACAATTGTTCACACACAGAGGTTTATTGCAGAAATCCCCTCTCTACTCTCCTCTACCCTCTCTACTTTTATTCATCCGAGGAATTACAATTTATATACATAACATATGGCTCTTCAGTTCCTCTGAGATGACCGTTCTAGAAATAAAAAGGTCTAATTATAATAATTCAACTAACTGAAACTGTTCGACTCCTACAACTCTAACTAGTCTAAGTAATATAGTCAGCTGAGGTATTGACACCTAGCTGTTACAACTCAAATTTTTTCGAACCCTCCTAGCCACAACATGTGGACAACACCTCCTACATTGCTGGCTAGTGCCTAATTCCCCTCCATCATCGTGTGACATAAACCTATTAACAAAAGTGAATTCCTTGAATCTCACCAAATATTTTCTTTGAATTCCTTGCTTTTAAAAGCCAATGATATCCCTTATTGTGTTAATGTTCTGGAAATTCCTTGTCCTAGTGCCTCACACTCTACTATGAATGTTTTACCAAAAGTAGGTGCAACCGATGTTGGTGTAGAAGACATGGCATCCATTGAAAGAGAGAGTGCCAAAGTAGCCTCATCATTCCATATAAATGATATTTTATTCAAGAGGTATGTGAGTGGACTTGAAATGCATGCATAATTCTTAACAAATGATCAATAATATCATGTAAGTCTAAAAAATATTCTAAGAACCTTTATTTTCTTAGGAATAGGTCATTTTGTAATAGCTTGCATCTTTTGAGGCTCCAACTTCACTCCTTCCTTTAAAACAATATGAACCAAATACTCGAATTCTTATTTCCCAAAAGCACATTTGGATATTTTTACATAAAAATTATTGTTCTCAATAATTATTTATATATCTTTTCCATATGTTTAGTGTGGTATTCCCATGATTTATTATAAATATGTGTATTATCAAAGAAAACCAACACAAATTTTATAAGATGGGATCAAACAAAATTGTTCTTAAGTCGAGCCCGCTGGACTTCAAATGGCGATAAACGATAATTCAAACCAAATTCGTGTTCCAAAATAGCCTGCTGACGTCGGCCATTTTTGTGACGTGAAAACCAAATGAATTCCGCCCTAATATTTTTCGGGTCCAAAGTTGGGCTGGCGTACAGAGGGAGAGTTGTGACGCGAATTTCTTATCAAATTCGCCGTAATATTTTTCAGGTCCGGATTTCCACTACGTGAGCTGCCCAAACAAAGATCCGCTCCAATCAATTTTTTCCAAGTGTCCTCAATAAAAACTTGCCCTGCTCCCGACTGCGGGTGCATTCGATGGCGTTTAAGGTGATGGGACATGGATATGGCGATTTCATATCAATCGCATTAACATTTAACACTGTTCAATTATTTTTTCACATCAAATCCACATTAATTAATTTTTAACACTGTTCAAGATCGGCCTCCACTCCTCTTAGCGATTCCGCACGCTCCAATATGATATGGCCTTCGGCTCTCATTATTAATGATTAGAGATTAATTATGATGGTCGTCCTTTGATTGCATTGCAGTTGAGTCAAGAAAATGTCTTTTAGCTATGGTTTTTCAGACGAGCTAGTTGCTGGATTACACTGCCTGCTAACTGTGACGATAAGGAGAAGTGGCCAGTTGAACTGCTCTCAGTTCTGTCTCTTTCTGTCTTCCTCTGTTAATTGGAATTATACTTCTCTGTCTCCTCTTGTGCCCACTGTGCCTGAGACTGCACCCATGCCTTGCGTGCATCATAGGATGCGTTGCCGCAGGGGTAGCACTAGAGGTCAACCCCTGCGGGTTCCCTCCAGCCCCTCAATAGAGTCGACTTCCGGCCAGTCCAGTGATTATTACGCAGGTCGATATCCAAATACTAGGAGTGGGTGGGGCCGGGTTGTAGGATCTAGCCACCGTATGGATTCCCCTGCTCCTCGCTTCCCCACCGCTAGTTCACCTTCTCCCACGATGCGCACTGCGCAATTTTCCTTTAATTTCTCTCTCAACCGCCCACGAATCACGGCTTTAGTCACTGTGGTCTTCCGCGAGGAGGCCCAAACGGAGGAAGAATGCACCCGTCCGGTGGGTCTGAGCTCGGAAAAATCCGGCCAGAATTCGGGCCTTCAGGAGGGGAGCCGTGGCATGCATGTGGAGGTAGCACCTAGCGATCTTGGACCTTCCAAAGGATGGTGCCGAATCGTGGAGGAACCATCGGAGGAGTAGTTTGGTTAATTTGTTTTTCTTGCTTAGCAGGCCCACTTAATTCGGCTGCTTTTAGATTATTTTACTGTGCTGGACCTTTGTAATATTTTTGAATTCTGTAAATTAAACGTTCAAGACTGGTTTCCCCGTATGAGGGTAGTCTTCTTAATTTTTTGATTATTTGATGACAAATTTTCCATGAGTCTGGCCAAGCAATGTTTTTGACTTCGGTGTAATTTTATTCGCAATGTTAATAGATTAACTTTACTTAGAATTCTCACATGATTAGCATTTTTCTTGATCTGTTCAAGGATTTTGGGTACTTTAATTTGTATTTGGAACAATGGACGTCGGTACTCTATCTGTTGCTTTACTATTCTACATACGGCTATTTCACTTTCTTATAGATGCCTCGGGCATATTTGGATGCTTTCTCAGATTGTCGATAATCTCCATGTGGACCGTTACTGGGTTTTATATCGTGTCCCTGTATGTGACATGGGGTATTTTCCTATCATTGTCTGGGGTGGGACTTCCACTTTTCTGGATGGATATTTGGGTTCCAATCTTCAGATGTGAAAATGTAATGACTTCATGGACTGTTTTACTTCATATGATATATTCAAAACAACGTTTTTTCTCTTGTGAAAAAAAAATGATTAATGTTTATCACTCTGCCTTCAAAACTAGCGATGCTGGTCTATGTTGCTGGTTTATTGATATGGTCTGATGGTCTTTTTATATTTTTGACATATCACACTCCTCACATGATTAGCGTTTTTCTATGTTCAAGGATTTTGGGTACTTTAATTTGTATTTGGAACAATGGACGTCGGTACTCTATCTGTTGCTTTACTATTCTACATACTGCTATTTCACTTTCTTATAGATGCCTCGGGCATATTTGGATGCTTTCTCGGATTGTCGATAATCTCCATGTGGACCGTTACTGGGTTTTATATCAAGTCCCTGTATGTGACATGGGGTATTTTTCTATCACTGTTTGGGGTGGGACTTCCACTTTTCTGGATGGATATTTGGGTTCCAATCTTGAGATGTGAAAATGTAATGATTTCATGGACTGTTTTACTTCATATAATATATTCAAAACAACGTTTTTTCTCTTGTGAAAAAAAAATGATTAATGTTTATCACTCTGCCTTCAAAACTAGCGATGCTGGTCTATGTTGCTGGTTTATTGATATGGTCTGATGGTCTTTTTATATTTTGGACATATCACACTCTTCACATGATTAGCGTTTTTCTCTGTTCAAGGATTTTGGGTACTTTAATTTGTATTTGGAACAATGGACGTCGGTACTCTATCTGTTGCTTTACTATTCTACATACTGCTATTTCACTTTCTTATAGATGCCTCGGGCATATTTGGATGCTTTCTCAGATTTGTCGATAATCTCCATGTGGACCGTTACCGGGTTTTATATCATGTCCCTGTATGTGACATGGGGTATTTTTCTATCATTGTCTGGGGTGGGACTTCCACTTTTCTGGATGGATATTTGGGTTTCAATCTTCAGATGTGAAAATGTAATGACTTCATGGACTGTTTTACTTCATATAATATATTCAAAATAGCATTTTTTCTCTTCTGAAAAAAAAATGATTAATGTTTATCATTCTGCCTTCAAAACTAGCGATGCTGGTCTATGTTGCTGGTTTATTGATATGGTCCGATGGTATTTTTATATTTTGGACATATCACACTCCTCACATGATTAGCGTTTTTCTCTGTTCAAGGATTTTGGGTACTTTAATTTGTATTTGGAACAATGGACGTCGGTACGTACTGTATCTGTTGCTTTACTATTCTACATACTGCTATTTCACTTTCTTATAGATGCCTTAGGCATATTTGGATGCTTTCTCAGATTGTCGATAATCTCCATGTGGACCGTTACTAGGTTTTATATCAAGTCCCTATATGTGACATGGGGTATTTTTCTATCACTTTCTGGGGTGGGACTTCCACTTTTCTGGATGGATATTTGGGTTCCAATCTTCAGATGTGAAAATGTAATGACTTCATGGACTGTTTTACTTCATATAATATATTCAAAATAGCGTTTTTTCTCTTCTGAAAAAAAAATGATTAATGTTTATCATTCTTCCTTCAAAACTAGCGATGCTGGTCTATGTTGCTGGTTTATTGATATGGTCTGATGGTATTTTTATATTTTGGACATATCACACTCCTCACATGATTAGCGTTTTCCTCTGTTCAAGGATTTTGGGTACTTTAATTTGTATTTGGAACAATGGACGTCGGTACTCTATCTGTTGTTTTACTATTCTACATACTGCTATTTCACTTTCTTATAGATGCCTCGGGCATATTTGGAAGCTTTCTCAGATTTGTCGATAATCTCCATGTGGACCGTTACTGGGTTTTATATCAAGTCCCTGTATGTGACATGGGGTATTTTTCTATCACTATTTGGGTTGGGACTTCCACTTTTCTGGATGGATATTTGGGTTCCAATCTTCAGATGTGAAAATGTAATGACTTCATGTAATTTTTTACTTCATATAACATATTCAAAACAACGTTTTTTCTCTTGTGAAAAAAAATGGATTAATGTTTATCACTCTGCCTTCAAAACTACCGGTGCTGGTCTATGTTGCTGGTTTATTGATATGGTATGATGGTCTTTTTATATTTTGGACATATCATACTCCTCACATGATTAGCGTTTTTCTCTGTTGCAGGGTTTTGGGTACTTTAATTTGTATTTGGAACAATGGACGTCGATACTCTATTTGTTGCTTTACTATTCTACATACTGCTATTTCACTTTCTTATAGATGCCTCGGGCATATTTGGATGCTTTCTCAGATTGTCGATAATCTCCATGTGGACCGTTACTGGTTTTTATATCATGTCCCTGTATGTGACATGGGGTATTTTTCTATCATTGTCTGGGGTGGGACTTCCACTTTTCTGGATGGATATTTGGGTTCCAATCTTCAGATGTGAAAATGTAATGACTTCATGGACTGTTTTACTTCATATAATATATTCAAAACAACGTTTCTCGTCTTTTAAAGTTTCATTTTTTTTTTTTTAAATTGAACCCGCCGTCGATATACCGACGCCTTGTAGACGTCGGAAGTGCGACAACTCAAAAACGTTGGAAGAGCGACAGTATAAAAACGTCGGACCACATTTCTTCGAAATTGCGACAGCTTACAAACGTCGAAAGAGCGACATTCAAAACGTCGAACCACATTTCATCGGAATTGCGACATCTTACAAATGTCGAAATAGCAATGTCCAAAACGTAGGACCACACTGTGTCAGAGTTGTAACCATTTACAAATGTCGGAAGAGCGATGTTCAAAACGTCGGACCAAATTTCATCGGAAGTGCGACTGTTTACAAACGTCGGAAGCGCGACAATTCGTGAGACGTCGAAAGAGTGACGCTTGTTCGGAAGCGATGGAAGAAGTGCCGATAGTGCGACACTTTTTAGGTGCATCGGAACTGTGACGGCATGAAAAACCACATTTTTTCCACCCTCGAACTGTCACTCTTGGGACGACTATGTGTCGGAATAGCGATGAATTGGCCATCAGAATTTCCGCCAAATTTTCTAGTGGGTGGAGGAAACTTAGATCATGAGATTCTAAGTGATTATCTTGTAGACTACAAGTCTCAATCAAGGGATTTCAAGGAAAATATAACTCTCCATTAGTTCATTCAGATCAAAGAGGAGAGGAGACCTTGCATGAACAATAGAAGGAAAATACACAATAGATTTCTATTGTCTACATTTGATGGGTCATCCACATGCATAGGAAGGGCTTGGAGAAGGAAGTTAGATGAATTATTACTGCTACATCTAGTTGCAGAACGAGATTATGTTGAGATTGCAGCACTACACCTTGAGGGTGAAGCAAATATTTGGTGTTTCATCCATTTGAAACATGCAAGAGTGACTGCTTATGCAAATTTTACTCAAAGGATGATCAAGAAGTTTGATAAGAGAAACCCAAAGGTAGTTCCTATTGAGACATTTTCTGACATAGATGAGAAATCATAGGAGGAGCCAAGGAAGAATCTCAATATTATCATTTTAGAAGAAGAGCAATTTCCAACACCACTTGCTGCAGGATTACTTGCATCATAAGAAGGAACACTTGCATCCTTGCAATGTGGTCTTGATGTATTGACATTTAGAGCCCCATGAATTATTCAAGAGATGCATGAGGGGGAGGAGAATTATACCAGAATTGATGTAGTAGTAGAGGAGCATCCATCACCATCACCAGTAGTTGCAAGAGTCATCACACCCATAGGAGGAACCCAGTACAAGATGTTCCCAAGGATCATCTTAACTAAGGTATTAAAAAATTTCCACTTCCTACTATTTCAACACATCATATGGAGAGTTGTGGGGACATTCCATGAGGGAAATTTCATGACCTAGGGTCAAAGCACACTGCTAATTTGGAGCAGCATACTATCACTATGCAGAGGACCCTTGACTAGTTCAAGGAGGAGATGCATAACCATCATGGTATCTCATTGTTCAGCTACACCAAACACTTTGGTTTGGAGTGTAGATTTTTGGAGGATAGGATGAGCATAATCATAATCAAAACAATGCAGAACTATGTGTTTATCATTGTGCTTGATCATGAGACAACAAATGCACCATCGTGGAGATTAGCAGTGACGAGTTGCGGGCCCAAATATTATTGGGACATTATGATGACCATTACACTTGTGTAGCATTGGAAAGGAAGATGGTTGATGAGAGACATATTATGATGGATAACATCTCCCATTATTATGATATATCCTTCTTGATGAGCACTTCACAGCTCAATGAGGATATTTTTCCTATAACATATTTAGAACCTTATGGGTTCAACTTAGTCATTGATGAGTGGTCTTCATGTGGAGATCTCCAGGCGGTTTCACTTTAACATCACATGGAGTGTAAGGATAGTGATCAAATTTGAGAGGATGGTATTCCCCATGAGGTGGATACCAATTTGAAGCATGGTAGGAGAGACCCACATTTGGATGGATGGGTGATGATGATGAGCAAGGGTTTGGTAAGCCACTTGCAAATCTATGACACAAGGTAGCAGCAGGCATGGTTGCGCTGGCTACTCTTGAAAGAGTATGGCCATCATGTGACATATCCTATGTCAAAGGGTGTGTCATGGTTTGGGGCATTGCATGAAACCCACATGTTATGGTATCAAAAGTTTTGGTTGGAAAGAGAATTCTACAATTCAACTATCTTGATGTTACTCCATGACTTGTATGATGATGAGATGAGGAGGCCACAAAAGTTATTGTTTATTTGGTTACTCTTGGGAGAGTATGGGTTGATTTTCTCCCATACTTTGCATGATGTTTTAGGAGTATATGGTGGCACAATCATGGTGCAAAGGGGCTATTCCTTAGCATTGGAGGATCAGGAGGTACTTCCACATAGGAAGGAGTCTCCCATATGTAGCAACATTATGGTATGTGACTTTGGCATTTGGCATGCCAAAGAATGGAGTTATGAGATGACAGGAGCCTTATCACAAAGGCCAACAACATTTTCACTTGGGAGTATGTATCTATTGATGGAGTGTTCCAAGGGGAGTATGTATTACTTCACATTTCAGACCACAATGGGGAGATTCTCATGCGAGGGATCATTCATGGACCTCATTATCAGCTTACTCAGAGTAAATGGTAAGAGTTGTGTTTTTATATTTATTGATCATCTAATAGAGTATTTTTATTATGTTTCCATCTATATACAGTGCATTTCTCCACAAGAGGGAAAGTTTATATTTGGGCTTCATGGTCTTTCTGAGACCAACATTAGTGATGGATACTACCATTTATTGTATGGATTTGGGAAAGTATATTCTTGGTATGCTCAGTTGATACATAATTCCATTTGCTACTTTATAGTATATGAGCAAACATGGATAACTAGAAAATGGTTGGGAGATAACTTGCCATGCTATGTTCTGAAACAACAGTTAGAAAAACTGTGCTATAACCGTTTGGGAAACCATTGGTACCATCCAACATTACACATGAAACTCAGTATATTTCTCATTTGGATTCCATATGGTGATGATGTTCTATTCATTATATGTGGGATGGCTTGGGAAATCAAGGTTGATAGAACCAAAGAGTGGGTCTTTGAGGATCTAGTTGCCTTTTTGCCTCTTTAAGGCAACATTATTGCAACCCAAAATCAACAGAATCTATACACCTATCATAAGTGGAGAGAGAGACAACATGGGCTAGAAAATTTGTTCTATCATGTTTAGCAATACAACCCACCTACATTGCAGGAGCAAGAGGTGGAAGATTTTTCCTATGAGTTACCATTTTGGAGGGCGACCCATTTTTTTTGGATGATAGCTTGGGGATTGGAGCTTCACATGGCAATGAAGGTTCCCAATTATTTTCAGATTCCATGCCCCAATAAGGACTCTAGATAGCATATAGTTTCCTCCATGGATATCCCACTTCTTCATGATGATAGCAATTTGGATTTGTCACCAAAGGCTAACTTTTACTCTTGGGAGGAGCAACTAAGGGACAGATTGATGAGAGACCATCTTGTTCAGTGGAGGATATTATTATTTGAGGATGCTATATGAGGAGGAGAGGAGGGTTTTCAGTTTTATCCTTGCAATTTCTTGAGTAAAATCAACATTTTGGAGGGGAGGACTGTAATATTATAAAATTAGCTTGCAATTGATTGGAATATTAAATTTTTTTTTTCCCATTTTGATGGATGAATAAGAGGGTAGGGAGAACCATAAATATCTTTAGTAGGAATAAAACCACTTCTGATGTGAATGTGGACCATTTTATTAGCTGAATAAAGAACCTTGAGGTGTGAACATGGGCTAAAGCATGTGGACAAGGTCAATGTTGACCAAATCAACAATGATGTTATGGATATAGTGGAGGATTAATGGAGCACAACACAGTCATTTAGGAGGAGTGTATGCATGAGAGTAGCTCCATTAATGAGTGGGACCCATTTTGAGGAAGCTCACCAAGCATAAAAGGAAGAGGATGATAGCCATATAGGACAAAATTTATATTATTGATTTTGTGTTCTTGTACGACTACTTGCACACCTTAGCTGTTTAGCTAAGTATGTTGTGTTGTCTAGCACAAGGGTGTTTTTTAGCGATAATCCCAACCTCATCCTTGAGGGAATTTGAGTGCCTACTCAAGAGAGGTAACTTGAGCATCATTTCCACTATCCAAAATTTGACCAAGCTTCAGTCATCATCCACAAGAGATATTCTTCTAGATCTGTGTTGTGTTGCAGGGTTGCAGTAGTGGAGGGTTGGGAAACCTAACTTCTGAGCTTGTTTTCAAGTGGAGGGAGCATCCATTCATCCAGGAAGCTTGTAAGGAAGATTCTTGAGTCTCATTACATCATTTAGCATTAGGCTAAGGTACTACTATTAGTTACAGTGCAGTTTCCTAAAGGAATTGTGTTATTTCAATAAGAAGTTGCAGTGGAGGGTTTGGAGCCCTGGTTGAGGAGTTAGATATTCAGTGAATGGATTAGCCTTTCACTTGGAGGATATATTGGAGTATTTCCATACATTTCTACATAATTTTCATCCACATCCTTCCATATATTCATTTGCAGATATTATGAAACCTTAGGGCCATATTTTATATTTTGTGCATTTTGTGCATTTCAGGAAACCCCTTCTAGATTGTCTTAGAAATGTGTTTGGGAGTCTAGATCTCTACTTCCAGCACTTTTTGACACATATATGAGCATATACTTGTTATTAAATTTCCCATATACAGTTATATCCATTAGGATTGTGCTCTACTTGTTCTCTGGCATTCTACTATGTAGTAGCATTTCATGTTTTGGCATATGTATTCATGGGAGGCTTGTTTTCATTGATTATTTGAGTTGTGCCCATATTTATTGTACCTATTTGATATTGTTTTACATAATAAAATGGCTCTATGTTTATCACACATTTTTGTGTAATGATATTCCTTCTATTTCCATTATTTTGTTCTATATTCCTGTCTTTTCCATCTTGGGATATTACATTCAGACAAGAAAAGCTCTGCATAGTAAATTAGGTTTCTATATCCAGTTTAATTTTTTTTCATTAAGAAGACAAACTCTATATTTCTATAACCAAATTACTTACAAATATTTATTCACAATTAACTATTCCAAAATGAAGTATGCATATTCTTTCACAATGTTTAAAAAAACCAGATCCCATAGTTTAATGTATTATTATTACTATCATCTTCTTGTTGTGTGGATATTTTACTCCCAGAGAATAATGTATTAATATTATTATTATTATCATATTTTGTTGTGTGGATATTTTAATCCTATCAATAAGCTTCCTTTGTACAATCAAAACTCTCATTCTAAGCCCGGAGGAATGAAAAATTTGTGAAATGAAACAATGATGTGTGAAATTATTTCTTTTTTACATGCATTCATAAATAAAGAGAACTTGGAAAAAAAATATAATTGTATTTATATTCAAATTCTAGTTACAAAAAATTCAAAATATATCTAACAACCAAAAGTTTTTCCAACCATTCATCTCCATTGTAAACAAAACTACAAGAGACTAAAATGTCTTTGTGCTTCAGAAGCCTTGAACAATAACCAAAAAAGTTACAACAACAAAAATTGTATTCAGATTTGAATCCTCATCATTATAGCTATCATTTAAATAAAATCACAAATGAAATAGGTATCTCTAAACCAAAACTCTAGCTAAATGTTTACATATAATTACATTAATTATATTATATAATAATATAATTACAAATGAAATAGGTATCATATAATTACATATAATATAAAGTCTCAAACCATAGTATCATGAACTTATGTTCAATTATTGATATTTATAAATGCTAAAGAATCCATAGTAATACACATTCACATGTAAAACATTATCTACGAATTATTGATATAATTTGTAAAATGTTTTGGTACTAGAAGATTAAACAAAAATCCATTATAATTATCATTCATTATAGAACATTAACTAATATGTAAAATCTCAAAGTAAATACGAGAAAATAGGTGTTGAATTAATATTTTATACAACATTCAAGAACCCATGTCCATACAAAATCCCATGTGAAACGTTATCTCAAAAGCTTTTACATAATTAGTAAACATACATAGAGATAGAAAAGACAATAATAAAATTTCAAATAAACCATGATTAGAGAGCCATGGTGTAGAAAATAGTCTTTGTTGCAGAAATTATTTATGAAAATGTTAATAATTCAATCACAAAGCTAAATTCATTCGTCCCAATGGCAACTACAATGGAATCCCAACAATTTTAATCTCTAAAATTCATATGCAACAAAAAACAACGGACTACATTTAGGAATTAGACTATTCCATCATAATGTAGACAGATTATTTCAATAGAAAATTTCTTTAACGAAAACAATAAATGTTCCAATGTATTAAAACAATTAAAATATGAAAAATCACAACTTGATATTATTTAGACCTCATCTATCTCTCGGAATCAGGCCTCTTGCAATGAATCCTTTCATTTTATCTTCAATGAATTCTTTCATCGGGGGGTGACACTAATGTCCTGCTAAACAAGTTGATCGAATAGCTCCTCTTCAATTTCTCTAGTTTCTTCTTGCAATTGTAAAATCGAGGAAGATTATTGTTCGTTGACACTAACAAAATTAATTAGCCATTTTATAGTTTCTGTTGCAGTAAATTCAATTATATCATCGAACACTTTTTTCTATAATTATTTAAGGTTCTCCAAATCAACCATCATCTTGTACTTCACAATTAATCTAATCTGATATGTAATGCATGGACTGTTTAAATATTGAAAAATCACCACAACCTTAATATAGACATTTTATCTTCGATTCTTTATGTATCTACACTAAAAATTAATTTCCTCCAATGCCATGATTTTCTGAGACCATTAATCCCTTATCTACCTCATTCGATCAACATTAGGAAACCCTTATTTATCTTTTCCTAGTTCAGATAAAGAATTAAGATTTCAACTAAGAACTAATAGGTTATTGTCTATGAATTCCTTGTCTCCCTACATCCCACTTTTGACCAACTCAATTGAATACTTAGGTATTTTATTTAAATTCTACAAATCAAAAGGATCTTTCCATGTAGATTCAATAATCAACAATCTTTCAGATATATTACTTATGATATACAATTTCACTTCACTAAGAAGATTGATAGGTTTCTTAAATCTATGAAATCTTCTAGACTATAAATTTCCAATGGTGGCATGTGTATTGCTAGTGGAATCTTCAACAAAGTACTCGTGCTTAGACTATCTTTTATCTCTTTTATTTTTTCTTCAAATTCTTTTTTTTTTAATTTTCTTTGACTAATATAATTTACAAGTTCTTCACCATTAGCTTGATCTAATTTCATTAACCCTAACATGGAAATCATTGATATATCAACATTCATTTATGCCTGATCAAAAAAATTTTTGTTGAAAAGTTGTACCCTTTCAATCTTTAATCTCTTACGACCCTCTGTTGAATTTTAGTTGAACTAAGAGGGGGGGGGGGGCGGTGAGTCAATTCAATAAATACATTAAAAATTTTCAACTGTGTATGGTTTAAAATAAACTTCAATGCTCCAGGCATATGTGGAGGAAACCTTTGAATAGACCCACTAAATTACATTTTGTTAAATCCACAAACCTTAATACATGCGTATGGGCCCCAATGCTAACGGTCGTCTCCATCTGACGGTTGTTATCACGTTGCGCCACCTCATTTGATCAGAAGGATATCGCTCAGCGAAGATGCTCGAATAATAATGTGCAATGGCATGTAGTGTGAGTGGTTTTGGGATCCCTCCATATGCCACGTGTCAGTCACTCTATGGAATCACTCTGATTTCTTGAAAACCGCTTTCCCGTCGAAGGTGGTGCGATGAAAACCACCGGTTCGCTCTAAACCTCGTCCAATGTTCCTCCTTCGTGGTTCCGCCCCTCTACTCCAGGTTCCATCATCATTGTTCACACCTCGTGGTTCCTCTCCTTCACTCATGGTTGCACGTACTTCCATGATCTAGTTACTAACGCGAACCCGTTTTTATTGTTCATTCGTCATAGTTTCGTATTCTGAGTTCCGCTTCTAATACTTCGCTCCTTTCATTATATATATAACTATTCCACTTCGAGGTTCTGGTCCTTTACATCCTTACTACATTAATATTCCATTATGTTGTAATATTCATCGCATTCTGCTCCCTAACACTCACACTGGGACTCTGAGAAAGCCTCTCCATACAGGGGCTAGCATTTCGGCACCCTACATAATAAATTTAACTCAGAACTTAAGGGTTATCAAACTTCTTTCAACGGTGAATACATAGAAGTCGTCCTGGAGTATTTTAACTATCGCACATTCTCATACAAATCAAACTAGTTTATACTTAGAGTTAAATCGAATCACACCATATGTTATGGATTCATTTCAGAGCGCATCTAATCTTGATACATATATAAGACCTTATTTACGAACTCACATCGGTTTGTTCGATCGTGCACAGAATTACAAATCTACCCTTTTGCACAGGGTTCTCAATGTTCACAAACTTTGAAGGTCTAACTCTCGCTTCCATAAGAAATATATAGGTATGGTACAGTTCCGTTTTTTTCTTGGAGGATCGATCCTTTCAAATAATATGGAAATAGACTTATATCAATTCTCACATCTCCTCAGAGCCACTAAATAGATTCTTCATTTATGCTAATTGAACTTACTTACAAAACCCTCTTGTTCATGAAAACAAGAGGAAAATCTATTATGTCGTTTGGACAACTCTACGTCAATTCACTGCTTGTCTCTGTTCCTTGTAAATGTTCCCTGTTGTCTTCTGCTGTTGTCCTTTTGCTGTCTCTGCATTTTCTGCCTCCTTTGCCATCACCTTTTCCATTTAAGCAATGCTCCAACTCATCCCCAAGCATATTAAGTCTTTACCACAGGGTTTTAGTCTTCAATCAAAGTCTTTGCCATACAAACTCAATAAATGAATAATTTCTCAATAATTCATCTGCAAACTGTATTAAACCCCTAATTCATAAATAAACCTCTGTATTACTCTCCTTCATGCCCTTTCAACTCCACTTCTCTATCTCTAATTCCTCTGTTGCTTCTGCATCAATTCCTCTATTTCATCTACTGCCTCTGCTACCTCTCTGTCTCTTTTGCCTTATGGATAGTTTAGGTGTTTCTCCTATCTTTACCTTTGCCATCAATGACAACATTTCCAACAGTCTCCCCCTTTGGCATTGATGGCAATACTCTTCCTCTGTTTTCCTTATAAAATCCCCTTTTTTCTTTTCCTCCCCCTTTGACATCAATGGCAAAGGGTTGCTCATTTCCTAATTTTCTTTCTGCATTTCCTCTCTCTGAGATCTTCTGACTTTGTACCCTGCTACTCCAAACTTTGGATTAAATCTAAAATTCTGACCCTTTAGCCTTTTCTTTAACTCTTTTAAGCTGGGTGTATTCTTTCCATAATCCTTTGACCCTGAGGACCTGTTTTATGCTTTCCTTACTGGCTGATCTCCCCCTGGAATGATATTTTCATTTCTATTCTCCCCCTGAAATTGTGCTTTCTCTTTATATCAGAGAGTAGCATCTACAGATACTACCCATAGTTTATCTCTCAAATATTGAAATGATTCTATAGAAAGAGGTTTGGTAAATATATCAGCTGTTTGTTCTTTTTTTGGTACATATTCTAGCTTTACTACCTTCTGAGCCACTTGTTCTCGGAGAAAATGATATTTGATTGGGATATGTTTAGTTTTTGAGTGAAGCACAGGTTTTTTTGATATACTTATAGCCCTTGTATTATCACATTTGATTGACATAGGTTCATCGATGCTTACCTTCATGTCTTGGAGGGTTTGCTTCATCCACATGACTTGTGTATAGCATGCTGCTACTGTTATATATTCTGCTTCTACTATAGATAGAGAGATAGATGTTTGTTTCTTTCTTAACCATGCCACCAGACTTTATCCTAGATAGAATGCACCTCCACTTGTACTTTTCCTGTCATCCACACAGCTGGCCCAATCTGCATCTGTGTATGTTGTCAAAGTGAAGTTTTTTCCTTTAGGATACCAAAGCCCATACAATGTTGTTCCTTGTAGATATCTGAATATTCTTTTTACTGCAAGAAGGTGATTTTGTTTAGGTGCTTCTTGATATCTAGCCACTAGTCCTACTGCTAGCATGATGTCTGGTCTTGATGCTGTCAGATACAGCAGACTTCCTATCATGGATATGTAGAGTTTTTGATCTATATCAACAGATCCATCACTAGCACACAAATTGCATCCTGTGACAATGGGAGTTGATACAAGTTTGCAGTCCTCCATTTTGAATTTTTTCAACATTTATTTTAAGTATTTTTCCTGTGAGATGAATGTACCTATGTTCTTTTGCTGAATTTGAAGTCCTAAGTAGAAACTGGTTTCTCCAATCATGGACATCTAAAACTCTGATTTCATCTCCTCAGCAAACCCTTTTTCTAGTTCATCTCTGTTGCTTCCAACCATAATGTCATCAACATACACTACAACAATCAGAAGATCATTTTCATGGGCTTTTATGTATAGATTGTTGTCTACTCCACCTCTCTTAAAGCCTTGTTTTTGCAAATACTTATCCAGTCTTGAGTACCAAGAACAAGGAGCCTATTTTAGTCCATATAGGGCCTTCCTCAGTCTACACACATAGTCTTCTTTGTCTGTTAAAGTGAAACCTTCTAGTTGTTCCATGTAGACTTCTTCTTCTAGATCTCCATTCAGAAATGCAGATTTCACATCCATTTGATATACCTTGAAGTCTTGGTGGCATGCAAAGGCCAAAAAAATTCTGATGGCTTCCATTCTGGCTACAAGAGAAAATGTTTCATCATAATCAAGTCCTTCGATTTGTGAATATCCTTTGCAAACTAGTCTGGCTTTATTCCTGATTACCTGTCCTTGCTCATTCATTTTATTCTTGAATACCCATTTTGAGCCAATGATATTTTTCTCAATTGGTCTAGGAATTAGTTCCCAGGTATTGTTCTTCTCAATTTGGTCCAATTATTCATTCATTGTCTTTACCCAATACTTGTCCTTCCAGGCTTCTTCCAATCTCTTTGGCTCTATCTGTGATAACATGGCTATGTATACCTATTTTTTTTGTTCTGTTAGTTGCCTTCTTGTCTGGACCCCTGCTTTCTTGTCTCCTATGATCTGATCTTCATTATGATTCTTCTAAGTGTATCTTGAGGGGGATTTCGAGCTCAACTCTGTATCTTCTGCTGTCTTGCTTGTTTCATCATCATTCTGGTTTTCTTCTTCATGGTTTTCTAATGGACTGCAATAGTTTGTATCTCTTGTATTGTTTGGAAGTTCTTCATCAAATCTCACATCAATACTTTCAACTATTTTTCGAGGAGTTTTTTTGTAGCACCTGTACCCTTTACTTTTGGAAGCATATCCTAGAAAAATCCGTTCATCTTATCTTGCATCAAATTTCCCAAGATTTTCATCATTATTCTTTATATAACACTTGCTTCCAAAAATTCTAAATTTTTTTACTGAAGCTGGCTTTCCATGCCATAGTTCATAGGGAGTCTTGTCACTGCTTGGCCTTAAGTGAGATTTATTAAGGATATGCACCACTGTATGTACTGCTTCTACCCAAAAGATTTGAGGAATATTACTCTCTTTCATCATGGATCTGGCAATTTGTTGAACAGATCTGTTTTGTCTCTCTGCTACTCCATTCTGCTGAGGTGTCCCTGCAATAGTAAATTGTTGTTTTATGCCATATTCATTGCACAGATCTGCAAAGTCATAATTTGTGAATTCACCTCCTCTGTCCGATCTGATGCATTTTATCTTACATCCTGTCTGATTTTCTGCTAATGCATTGAATATTTTGAATTTGTCCAGAGTTTCCAATTTATTCTTGAGAAAAGAAACACATGTCATTCTGGAGAAATCATCTATTATCAGCATAAATTAGGATTCTCCACTTGGTGTTTTAGTTCTTGCAGGTCCACACAGATCCATGTGCACAAGCTGTAGTGGTCTTCTTATTGATAACTCATCTTTGGCCTTAAAGGATGTGCGGGTTTGTTTACCCAATTGAGAAGATTTTCATATGGTATTAGAAGGCATTTTTATTTCTGGCATGTCTTTGACCGCTTTATTCTTGCTCAGTCTGATGATATGATCAAAGTTGAGATGCCCCAATCTCCTATGCCATAACCATGACTCCTCAAGTTTGCTAAGATGGCATGCTTCATCTTCCTCTTTCACGATGTAAACATTGCTCTCTATTCGAACACCTTTGAGCAGAGTCTTACCTGTGGTGCTTGATCTGAATTCACAGTCTTGTGTTCTGAAAAGAACTTCGCAGCCTTTATCACACATTTTACTGACACTCAGCAAATTTTCCTTCAGCCCATCTAAAAATAGTACATCTTGTGCCTTACCTCTGCCATTATCTAAGCTGACTGAGCCCTTTCCCTTGATTTTTCCTAATTTATCATTGCCAAAGTAACATTACTATTTTTCTTTTCGTCAAAAGTTATAAATTTTCTCCTGTCTCCAGTCATATGTTTTGAGCAGCCACTGTCCAGATACCATTGGCTTTTCAGATCTTGAGCAGTTAGAGCCAAGTCACACTTATTCTCCTTCTTTTTCCATTGGAGGGATCCTTTTGTTTGGTATCTTTTGTGAGATGATGAATCACCTCCTTTCAGAGGACATTTGGAAGGCATATGTCCAACTTGATTGCATAAACAACATTTGATCATAGTTTTTGCAGAATTGTGAGTATGAACAAAATTTCTTTGATTCATAAACCTCCTAGAGGTGTTGAACATCAATATTTGTCCATACTTTCTACATTCAATAATTTTATGGCCAAATTCCTTACAATAAAAATAATAACCATAGAAATTATTTGCATACCTGATGTAAGGTTGTTTTCTCCATTTGTTTGTTTGAGATAGTCTCTTCATTGTTTGCATCTTTTGCTAGTTTAAATTACTCCTCCTTGCATGACAATATGTAGCAATGTGTCCCTGCTTGTGGCAGACATAACAAGTGGCATTCTTCATAGGAGGGAAGAATATCCTTTGATGGCTTTCAAATTTGACATACTCAGGGGCATATAAATCTTTTCCTGTTCTTTGAGTATTTCCTTCATTCTTTGCTATTAGAGGATTTTTCTGGGGTCTGTCTCCTTCCTTACAAGTTTCTTCTTTTGTAGGTACTATTTGCGCTGCTTCATCATCCTTCATTTCTTTTACAAAAATAATCTCTCTGTTTTCCTTTTTTTTGTTTTTACTTGATTCTCCTTCATAGCCTATTCCAGTTTTTATCATAGGCGATATTTGAGCAACCATAATTTCATTCAAATTACTAGAGCTTGTTGTTTGAGAAGATTTTATAACCACTTTCCTTTGATAATTTTCTAATTTATTCTTGAGACATACTACTTCTTCATCCAACTTTTCTTGTTCCCGAGTTTTTTCCTTGATTTGATTAAGTAACATGTCCTCTATATTCTTGGCTTCTTCAAGCTCTATCTTTAGTTGCATCAGGACTTCTGAATTTTTTTCTTCTCGTACATACTTGAGGAGAATTTCCTTTTTTTTCTTCTGCATTTCAGTTTGAGTCTATCAATCTCTTCCAGAGCACTTCCTAGCTCCCACTCAAGGTCGACTTCACCTTCTTCTTCTTCATATTCTAGCAGGAGACCTTCAAGTTCTTCTATAGCCATCAATAAAAATTTAGAGGTTCCATCTTCACTTGAGACTTCATATGGATCTTCAGATGTACTGCTGTCTTGTTGAGCATAGAAGGATTTTATGTTGAATTTCTTTCCTTTCTGCCAGTTCTTTGATTTATTTTTCTCTGACTCTTGAGCCTGATTACTTACTTTGTTGTGAGGACACTTAGCAGCATAGTGTCCAACTCTTCCATAGTTAAAGCATTTGAAAGCAAGTTTACCTTTGTATTTACCTGAGCCTCTATCCAATTTCTTGAAAAAAAATTCCTCTTCTTCATCCAAGCGAGAGCATATGTCTTCCTCTTCTTCTTTCTTCTTTTCTATTTTAAAGGTTGCCTCCCTCGTACTTGGATTCTTCTGTGGGAGCCTCATCTCGTATGTTGTTAAATTTCCAAGTAGCTGGTTCATGGTCAAGGTCTCCCAATCAGTTGTTTCTTCTATTGCAGACACCTTGGGATTAAACTTGGATGGAAGAGATCTTAGAATATTTTGCACAATTATACTTTCTGGCATGGTTTCTCCAAGAGCTTTCATATTGTTAACAATTTCTGCAACTTTTAGGAAGAAACTGTCAATGTCTTCATCATCATTCATTTTTAAGTTCTCAAACCGGGCTCTATAGACTTGAAGTTTGGCAGTCTTTACTTTCTTGTATCCCTCATGGATGTTCTCCAGAGTATCCCACATCTCTTTGGCAGTGTCTTTGTGCATTACTTTGATAAAATCTGATTCACACAATCCATTCAAGATGACATTCATGGCTTTTGCGTTAGCTACAAAATCTTGTTTGGATTATTTCTCTGAGTCAGTTTCCTTTGGGGCATATCCTAATTCCACAGCACCCCAAACTTCTATGCCTAGAGACATTATGTATGTCCTCATCCTGATTTTCCAGAACGCATAATTTTCACCTGTAAATAAAGGGGCTTTATTGGTTGAGCATCATTCTTTACTAGCCATCTTGAGAACCTAGTGTTAGCCCCCCTATGAAATTTTTGACAAGCAAATAGGGGGGCTAAATTGTTGATTGAGTCTTCAAGGAATGCATCTCCACTGAAGACACAGTCTCCTTGAAGCCTCTATTTGCCTTTTATCCTTTGATCAAATCCCCTCTGCTGATTTCCCTTTTAAAGCCTCTCTGTTATGTGAAGAAATGCCCAAAGGCCCCCTTTTCCTTCTTATTTCTCCCCCAATTGGCCCCTTTTCATCCCCTTGTTTTCCCCTTCTATTTCCCTTCTTACCCTCCAAATCCCCTAAAATCCCCTTTGAATTTCCTCCCCTAACCTTTGTTGACCTTCTTCCCCCCTTTATTTCTCTATCGTTCCCCTTCCCCAGCCTTAAAAAACCATTAAAAGGGGCTAAAACCCACTTTCCGACATTATTCTAAGGCCTAGCCCCTTCCCCTTAACCACTTCCCCACATGTGCCCAGGCGCCAGGACGAAGTGCTTAAGTCCCCGGCGCTTATCGCAATCGGAGCATCGGCGAGGGTCCTTTTCCTTTGTAATATCAAAAGTCCCGCTACGATCGTTTTCACACGTTAAGTCCTCCACGTTGTTGTGCACCGTCGATCTATCACCAGATCAACAGCTGAGCACTAATCGTAGCCCCGGCTCAATCGCAATCGTAAAATTCATGTGACAACCTCCGATTGATAGCAACCCTCCTACTCCGACCTCCGATTGCGATCCTTCGATCACGTTCCCCGCCGTTGATTCCTCCCACAGATCAACGGTCCAGCATTAATCGCAAGTCCTTCCTCCAGTCCCCCGATTTCTCTCCCCACCGTTGATTCGTTCCGTGATCCGACGACCATCGCAAATCCCGATCCCCCGATCGCACTGCCCCTCCGATTACATCTGAGTCGTTGATTTGGCCTTCAGATCTAACGATCATCGCTCAATCACATTGCCCCACCCGATCGCAATCGCAAGCCTCCCCCGCTGTCTCCCGATTACATCCTGACCGTCCATTCTTCCCGCAAATCAACGACCTGGCACTAATCGAATCCCCTTTCCTCCGTCTCCCGATTCAATCCCAGCCGTTCATTCCTCCCCGCGATCCGACGGTCAGCACTCAATCGCTGGTCCCCTCCGATCGCAATCGCAAGTCCTTCCATCTCCCTCCCGATTCAATCATGTCCGTCCGTTCTTCCCCCAGATCGACGGCCATCGCTTAATCGCTCTATCTCTCCCAATCGCAATCAGAACTTTTTAAATGTGCGTTGCGATTGCCAATCGCTCCGACCTCCGATTGCGATGGTGCGATTGGATCATGACCGTCCGTTTCCTCCCAGATCTGACGGCTCAAATCTGATCACCCTCCGCCTCCGCTGGGTCCCACCTCCATGGCTTCCGCTCCATTGTTTTCGTGTTTTCCTTTGTATTACGCCCAAGTGTTCGACCTTTGGGCCCTTATAGTTTAATCATTTCTCCGCTGCTCTGTGTTCTTTCCACCCTTATCCACTCTTCCGCCACCATTCCACCGCCTCCCCATCATTTCCTCCGCCGCCACTGCTCGGGTTTTAAACAAAATTATTTCATTGTGCAAACATCACAGAGAGGTAATTCCGGCATCGCCAGCAAGTCAGTAGATGGTTTCAAATGGGTTAGTGGTTTCTATTGACATAATTAATGCCTAGCCCCACAAATCAAAATATTAAGGCACTGTTTGAAGATTAAGAGTGCACCAGCAACGCCATAACTGCGCCACCTAACAGTAGGACGTTTCCTCCAGAAGTACACCTTCCCGCAGCATCCTCCATGCTTCTCGAGCCCAGGAAAGTCAAGAACACTGACAGAGCTTCTTAAAAGATTGTCAGGCCACAGTAATGAAGAATGGATGGACAGACGGACCTTTGAACCAGTTCATTTATCCCAGAATGGTAGCACAAAGCTCCAAGCACCAGAAAGGACTCCAAAGAAATATCCAAGGTCAATTTCTGGCCTGATAGAGATCTCCGAACCACATTACAGAGTACATACAGAGCCGCAGAGCCATTAAGCAGTATGGGCGTGGACTCTTCCACCAATTCTGTCTTAATGAGATTGATTAATTGTCTATCTACCTCTGTCTCTTCCTATTATCCTATAAGAAATCCCCGAGAACACATTGTAAAGGTTGTTGTTCAGTTGTTGGGCATTCACTGTTAGAGATTCATTTGACTGTTAGAACAGTCGTGGGAGGGAATAGCAAAGTAGTTGTATGTAATAGGCTGGGAGGAGAAGTCTGGACTGTAACAGCCATTGAGCCTTATTGTACATGACTGGTTTTGCATCTATTAATCAAAGCACATTTCACAGGATCCTAGTCTATTGCTATTGGTTATGTTCCTCTTAACTCTGTTTATTTCATTTACATGTTGTTTCACGTTCTTCCGGTAGGCATCAGAATAATGGTATAGGATTCACCCTTTGTTAGGTGCCCTATGCTGTCTACTCTCCCTACCTTTATGTTTTCAGCTAGATGTGCTATCTGAGAGTTGTTTTCAGTTGATTTAACCAGCGCAGTGGATGTTATTGCCTGTTGGCTGATGTATGAATTGGTTGAAGCTATTCTTAGATGTTCTTGAAGGGTTTTAAGCTGGAAAGTTTGGGAGCACTGGGGATAAGAGTTAGCCCTGTCCACTAGGATCCTTGCACAACCAGCTTACCTTTCTAAGATCCCTTCATTTATATTATCTTTGTTTTCCCTTGGAGTTGCTAAAGAAGACCTGGATTTAAATGACCTCTGGTCCGATCTATAAGCAGCCCCATTGTCTCTTTGAGAGATGCCTTTGAGTATGTCCAAGCAGGTCTGGAGTTAAATGACCTCTGACCTGTTCTATAGACAGAAATCTGGTTGTTCTCCTTCTTTCACTTTCCTTCCTTAATGTTCCACCCCACTCTCTAATCTAAAGATCCTTTAGTATTAGATGACATGCCCTTTGAAAGCCTTGGCTATCGAATGCAAGTAATTCCCTCTCATGACTCCATAGCCCAATGGATGGCACTGTCTTGGCCCATCCTCTCTGCTGAAATATCCTGCTGTTTTGTTCCTTTCCTCCCACTTTTTTCTCAGTCCATGATCTCGTCACCAACCCAGCAACCCTTCAACCAGATTATTTAAAACCCCCCTCTGTGCTTCATAACTAGCCTAACATCTTATTTTTGAGCTTCAAAGATACATCATTCTTTGCTCTATTTGGAGAGATCCCCCTCCGGGTCCAGGAGGGCTAGATCCTAGGGCCCCAAAGTGGTTTTGATGTTGTCTCATCTTTTGGTATTGCAAAATCTTCCAAAACATGGGAGCCCCAACACCTAGAATCTCCTTTCAGTTGTTAAACTGGTACAAAGGAACCTGCTCTGATACCAATTGTTGAATTTTAGTTGAACTGAGAGGGGGGGGGGGGTGGGGGTGAATTAGTTCAATACATACATTAGCATTTTTCAACTGTGTATGGTTTAAAATAAACTTCAATTCTCCAGGCATACGCGGAGGCAACCTTTGAATAGAACCACTAAATTACATTTTGTTAAATCCGCAAACCTTAATACATGCGTATGGGCCCCAACGCTAATGGTCGTCTCCATACGACGATTGTTATCATGTCGCGCCGTCTCATTTGATCGGACGGATATCACTCGGTGAAGATGCTCGAAAAATAACGCGCGATGGCATGCAGTGTGAGTGGTTTTGGGATCCCTTCGTATGCCACGTGTTAGTCGCTCTATGGAATCGCTCCAATTTCTTGAAAACCGCTTGCCCGTCGAAGGTGGTGCGATAAAAACCACCGGTTCGCTCTAAACCGCATCCATTGTTCCTCCTTCCTGGTTCCACCCCTCTACTCCAGGTTCCGTCTTCACTGTTCACACCTTGTGGTTCCTCTCCTTCGCTCAAGGTTCCATGTCCTTCCGTGATCCAGTTACTATCGCCAACCTGTTTTTATTGTTCATTCGTCAGAGTTTCGTATTCCGAGTTCTGCTTCTAATACTTCGCTCCTTTCGTTATATATATAACTATTCCACTTCGATTTTCTGGTCCTTTACATCGTTACTGCATTCATATTCCATTATGCCATAATATTCATCGCATTCTACTCCGTAACACTCACACTGGGACTCTGAGAAAGCCTCTCCATATAGGGGCTAGCATTTCAGCACCGTACATAATAAATTGAACTCAGAACTTAAGGGGTATCAAATTTCTTTCAACGGTGAATACATAGAAGTCGTCCTGGAGTATTTTAACTATCACACATTCTCGTACAACTCAAAATGCTCTATACTTAGAGTTAAATGGAATGACACCGTATGCTATGGATTCATTTCAAAGCGCATCTAATCTTGATACATATATAAGCCCTTATTTACGAACTCACATCGGTTTGCTTGATCGTGCACAAAATTACAAATCTACCCATTTGCACAGGGTTCTCAATGTTCACAAACTTTGAAGGTCTAACTCCCGTTTCCACAAGAAATATACAGGTATGCTACAATTCTGCTTTCTCTTGGAGGATCGATCCTTTCAAATAATATGGAAGCAGACTTATATCAATTCTCACATCTCCTCAGAGCCACTAAATAGGTTCTTCATTTATGCTAATTGAAATTACTTACAAAACCCTCTTGTTCATGAAAACAAGAGGACAATTTATTTTGTCGTTTGGACAACTCTGCTTCAATTCACTGCTTGTCTTTGTTCCTTGTAAATGTTCCATGTTGTCTTCTGCTACTGTCCTTTGCCTGTCTCTGCATCTCCTGCCTCCTTTTCCATCACCTTTTCCATTTAAGCAATGCTTCAACTCATCCCCAAGCATATTAAGTCTTTACCAGAGGGTTTTAGTCTTCAATCAAATTCTTTGCCATAAAAACTCAATAAATTAATAATTGCTCAATAATTCATCTAAAAACTATATTAAACCCCTAATTCATAAATAAACCTCTGTATAACTCTCCTTCAGGCCCTTTCAACTCCACTGCTTTGTCTCTAATTCCTCTGTTGCTTTTGCTTCAATTCCTCTGTTTCATCTGCTGCCTCTACTACCTCTCTGTCTCTTTTGCCTTATGGATAGTTTAGGTGTTGCTCCTGTCTTTACCTTTTCCATTAATGACAACATTTCCAACACCCTCGTCATAATTTTCATCCTACAATGTGAAATAATGGTCATCGAAATTAATCTCCTTTTTGGGAATTTCCTCCATTATTTTATGATTTTCTTGCAAACATTTACTAGCACAATCAGGTAATACAACACTATCAACCTCCATGTCCATAACTTCTACAATTATCCCTATTTCAGGTGGACCCTTGGATATAGATGATTTAGTTGTGTGCGCATTTTTTGGAGTTACTCTACGAGTAGGCTTTTTGTCATCCTCATCACCTCATAGCATATTGAAAACTATTTTTTGCTTCCAATAGTTCTTTTAATTTTCTTGCTGGAAGATGAAGTTCCACCACTATTGTGGGGGAAAGATTGAGATCGTCTCATAGGTTTTGTGTGTCTTTTCCTATATATTTCTCTCATCTAGATGATCTCTTTTTTAGTGATTTGTTTAGCATATAATAGAATTTTTTAATCTTTTGTTTACACATTTTGACTTTCCTTGATTTTATCTCTATTTCTTCAAAATAATTTCTTGTACCCTATAGAATCAAGGTGATCCACGAAAATTATTCCTCTATCAAAGCCTTTAATAGATTCAAATTCACTTAAGTTAAAAGCGTCTAAAGACTTTGCAAAAAAAATAGCATGAGAAATATTCTTCACAGTGACTATTCCAACAGTAAAAATAAAATATATGATTTTATTTTCTTTTCATGTTGAAATATAGCTAGCCAATGATGATATCTCTTATAGAATTCAGCAAAAAAATACCAATATAGAACAAAAATTGGCGAAAGCAAAGGCATATCTTCAAAATTATTAAATTTGTGTAACCATATCACTTTCTCTTTCAACATATATCCATTTTATAGATACGAAATCCTTAGCCTCTACAGATATTTGAGGAGTCTCTTGTGTAGTTACCATGCAATAAACTTTCCTTACAATCAATTCTTTAATTAAAAAAAAACAGAAGTTTAAAGATGCTTCATGCTTCCACAATATAGGATACCAAAACTAAATTGGTTCCTCATGAAACATAAATCTAGGATTACATGTTAAAATATCAAACACATGCCTTGACATGAGAAGTGTTATAAGGTATCCCATCATAAAAAATCCATTTTTCTTTGGTAATATATGTAACTGAACAACTCATTCATTCCAAATGAAATAAACCCAATGAAAAATACAATTATTTTTGTATGTCTCATAAAGCACATAGAAAATGCATTTCATAACATGTGTTGTAATTTTTATCCCCACTACAGGGAATAAGAGTGTACATAAATCCTTAGACAGTTTCCTAAAGAAATAAATATCTACAAGAGAACGAATGCAAGGAACCTCAAAAAATTGGAGAAATAAATTTTTTCTCAATTTCAATTATGCGTTATTTTAGCTCCATGAAACTATTCGCAATGGGATATTATGAATTCTTGTTTAGTTCCAGTAACTTGAATAACCATTTGAATGCATTGGGATTCAAAGGAACCTTTGTCTCTCCTAACTTAATTTCCCTCTTTGTTAAATAAATATTAGTTTCACATAGATAGATAATTTCTCTAAAATCAAATACCTCCGAAGAACATTCAAGATTCACTAATCGAGTACTCCAAATATTGTTTCTTGTTTTGTCTTCCATTGACATGTTCACATATCACACATACGCTATCGACTAGTCAAAGGTATCATCGATCTTAGCAAGTGAATTAACCACATCACTGTAAATATCTTATTTCCTTCGCCTGCTATCCATTTTTTATTTGCAGCAAAAAAATACTTTGCCAATAAATAACGTAATCAAATACCATTTCACTTTAAAATCCTACATTTTCTTCACAAACATTGGTTGTTACTATTACTCGTGTGAAAATTTTCACAAAAAACACACACATTAAATAACAATTACATATCCCAAAGCCAAAATTTATGGAAATTAATAGGAATAAATTTGGAAATTCCAATATCATCTTTCCCATTTAATTCACACTTTACTCATGCTTCAAGATCATTGATATATGTGTCATAAGAAATAAAAAATTATGATATATAATAATCGACGTTGTCTATCGAGGCAGTAGATTCGTCCACACGGCCAAAAATCACCGCAAACTATTTTTTTTGTTTTTTTAATCAAAACTAGAGAAAATTAATGTTTGAATCATGTTTTGTGACAGTGGAAAGGATTCAACATCATCAAAAACCCCATCGGAAAATTTTTCCATACCACCAAAACTCGTTGAAAACTGACATTTGTTTTTCAATAAAAATCTGACCGCACATGTGCTGACCCCTGATTGACACCCAAGATTATGAAAGTTGAAATTTTTAACCTTAAGTTACAAAAAACTTATGCCATATTTTATTAGGAAAGTGCCATAATTTCTATTTATTTTCTGGTCAAGTTTGGAGACTCGTAAAACTGTCAATAAAAGCTACAAATTTTAAATCGCAAAAGGACATTCACAAATAAATATTATGCGAACACAAATAAACTAATTTCTATGAAGAAAATACTTAACAACTGTTCGAGCCAAATTTGATTTACGAATGACTTGAAACACCTATTTCTTGTAAAATTTGACACGCAATTTTGATGCAGTGGGAACCTTATTCTGTAAAAACGAATTTAATTTAAACTATTTGATTTTTATGTATGTGAAAATAATTTAATTATGTAAAGTTTACAAATGTAACCTCGAGCTATAAAAAAATTCCTCCACATTTTTATCAGGAACATCATGGAATTTCAATTGTTTTTTCTAGTCAAAATTGAAGACTCACAAAACTATGAATAATAGCTACAAATAGTAAATTTACACTCTAGGATGAATCGACTTGACAGATGGTCCCCACTACTTTGTAAAAACAAACCAAATTTGATTTACGAATGGATTGAAACACCTATTTCTCACTAAATTTAACACAGTTTAGATGTAGTGGGAACCTTATTCCACAAAAAAAAAATTTATTTTAAACTCTTTGATTTTTGCAAACATGAAAATAATTTAATTAGTGAAATTTTATAGTTGTAACCTTCAGTTACAAAACATTTCTGCCATATTTTTATGAGGAACGTGCTGAAATTTCCATTTTTCATTCCGGTCAAATTTGAAGACTCATAAAACTATCAATAATATAAAAAAATAATAAATTTACCTTCTACAATGAATTTAATTGTCAACTCATACCCATTACTTTGTAAAACCGAACCAAATTTTAGTTATGAATGGTTTGACACACATATTTATAGAAACATTTTACACATAGTTTCGAATGAAAAAAAATTAATTATCAAAAACCAAAACAAAAGTTCCTAATGTAATAGACACAACTACAAAAAAAAATAAAAATTGTAAACTAGAAGTAATGAATATTTTGTTGATTAAATACTTATTACTATTCTACAATATTAAATTAAGTCTCATTTTAATAGATCCAAATATGTACTTATATGTGTTAGAACATATGTGAATAACAAATATGGAAAATTTTGATACCTTGTGCATACCAGTATATTGGATAAAGACATCCACACATACCTAGATGAGAGGTTTAATGTTTTTTCTTAATAAGGAAATAGAAATCAGAATGATTTAAAATTTGAATTAAAGAAAATTCCACTTAACATTAGGATTCATTCCAAATAATAAAACAACGACTATGATTAAACTACACAAGTCAAGGAGAAAAAATGAACACTATGTCATATACTTTCAACATAACACAAATGCATATACTATTACCTATGTCAAAACTGCTACACATGACATCCTGAATAATTAGCAATCAAATAAACAAAACCTAATCATAATCTATTGATTTAATATCAATGTTATACATGTCATACGAAACAAAAAATTACCATACAAAAAAATTTGAAACTAACTATACTCAATATAACTAGCTAAGAAACTGTCAAATATGAACATGAAACTAGAAAAAGTGAATTGGTTTAAAAGCTTGTAATATTGTGGAACTTCTATATTTATGCACTACTGCTATCGTCCATGATTTAACATAAACACCATTAAGACACCATTGAAGATGCAAGCTTAGCTTCAAGTATAACATTTTATGTAAGGAAACAGAAGCTCGAAAGATACGCTAAGCTCTTAAATGAAATTTGGAAAGAAAACGCTACACAATCCACTACTCAAAATACGTAAACGATTAGAAAAGGCTCCTATCAATATTACAAAATAATTTATTTCCTTCCTCCGTTGATGATTTCAAAATTCTTTTTGACTTGTTTCCTTTTAAATCACCACATGTATGTCATGAAAACTTTGTATTGGAGATAAAGTTGACATCTAGATCTCACTATCATTCCAATGTATTTCTCGTCATTATTATTATTATTATTATTATTGTTATTAATTCACAAATCTAACAATCGGAACAAAGTGACTTATTTTTTATATCATCGCATATAGCATTTTTGCCTCACTATACTAGTTATTTCAAGCATTTGAAGACTCATTTTTCTAGAAAACCACTTCTGACTTTTTTTCGTATGAAACACTCTACGAAGATAAATCCACCATCTAGATTTCTTATCATCCCAATGTCTATCATTTGATTAATACATGTCATACATGTCATATTTTAAGCATTAGTTATAAAATACGTTCCTAAATAAGAATTAAATAAGAAATATATATATATTTATTATCTTAATAAAATTTGGACAAATCTTTCAACATAGTCAAAGCTATGCACACATGCATTTATTATTGACACACGTTTCCTTTAAATAGCAGAGTGCATTGTCTGCAAAGATATCTTAAGCTTTCATTTTATGAGCCACCGCACTCTAGAAAATATATTAATAATAAAATAAGAATTTCTCTTGCACACAATCTACTCATATAAAAAATTTTACAATAAAAGATACCTCTACACTTCCATCATTCTACACAGATTATTCTCATGCATTGTTTCTCTGCATAACCTCCTCACATATACAACGACCTCCACACAACTTCTTATGCACTCAGTAAAACCTGAAACTGATATTAATTAACGAATGTATGTTATCAAATACGTTTATAAATAAAAATTAAAAAAGAGATTTGTATATTTATTATTTTATTAAACTTTTCACAAAGCTTTCAACATAGTCAAAGCTTTACAAACATGCATTTTTTCTCTTAACATGCTTCCTTCGAACATCCAGCTCCGCACAACCACCTTCGCACAGCTCCCTCCACATGGATACTTTCGTACTTGTGAAATATGTTCGTAAATAATAATTAAAAAATAGATTTATATATTTTTTATTTTAATAAACCTTGCATAAATATTTCCACACTTTTGGGAAACTAGGGACTCAAATAACTGCTAGGAATAAAATGTAAAAGTTCCTTTCAATCCAAATATTGCAGTCACTCACTTCATTTTAATGCATAAACTCAGTATTCTATGTAAAAGAGCCTAGTTCTCCCATGAATACTCCTTAATAATATTAATTGGAGGTTTTTTCAGACCCTTGTGGCCTACGCAAAAGACCCATAACTAAATTAATTATTGCATCATTGAGTAGAGCATTGACATAATAATGTCCCGCAAGCACATGTCACACAGATTGACAACACAATTTATTTAGTATTACATAATAAGTGTATCTTTTATATTCCAACAATTATGATAATTGTTAAAAAAATAATACTAGCTCCCTCTGCACCCCCCTCAATGTTAAAGCACCCATGTATATGCAAACGACCACAAGTTCTCCCACACATACTCCATACTCTGCACAATAAATCGTACCAATTAGAAAATTATTGACTAGTGTCACGACACTTACTATGCAAAGGACCCTAGTTCTCTTGCACATTCTCTATCCTCTACAAGAGGAAATATTATTATATTAATTTGACATATTTTCTATCGAGGCAGTAGATTCGTCCACACGGCCAAAAATCATCGCAACCTATTTTTTTTGTTTTTTTAATCAAAACCCGAGAACATGACTGTTTGAATCATGTTTTTTGACAGTGGAAAGGATTCAACATCATCAAAAACCCCATCGGAAAAATTTTCCATATGACCAAAACTTGTCAAAAAATGACATTATTTTTTCAATTAAAATCTAACATCACATGTGTTGACCCCTAATTGACACCCAAGCTCATGAAAGTTGAAAGTTTTAACCTTAAGTTACAGAAAACTTATGCCATATTTTATCAGGAACGTGCTATAATTTTCATTATTTTTCCGGTCAAGTTTGGAGACTCGTAAAATTGTCAATAAAAGCTACAAATTTTAAAGTGCACAAGGAAATTCAAAAATAAATATTATGCCAACACAAATTCAACTAATTTCTATGAAGAAAATACTTAACAACTGTTCGAGCCAAATTTGATTTACGAATGACTTGAAACACCTATTTCTTGTAAAATTTGATACGCAATTTTGATGCATTGGTAACCTTATTATGTAAAAACGGATTTAATTTAAACGCTTTGATTTTTATGTATGTGAAAATAATTTAATTATGTAAAATTGACAAATGTAACCTCGAGCTATAAAAAAATTCCTCCATATTTTTATCAGGAACGTCCTAGAATTTCAATTGTTTTTTCTAGTCAAATTTGAAGACACATAAAACTATGAATAATAGCTACAAATAGTAAAGTTACACTCTAAAATGAATCGACTTGACAGATGGTCCCCACTACTTTGTAAAAAAAAACCAAATTTGATTTACGAATGGATTGAAACACCTATTTCTCGCTAAACTTAACACAGTTTCGATGTAGTGGGAACCTTATTCCACAAAAACAAATTTTATTTTAAACTCTTTGATTTTTGCAAACATGAAAATAATTTAATTAGTGAAATTTGATAGTTGTAACCTTTAGTTACAAAAAATTTCTTCCATATTTTTATCAAGAACGTGCTGAAATTTCCATTGTTCATTCCGATCAAATTAGAAGAATCGTAAAACTATCCATAATATAAACAAAGAGTAAATTTACCTTCTACAATGAATTTAATTGACAACTCATCCCCATTACTTTGTAAAACTCAACCAAATTTTAGCTATGAATGACTTGACACACGTATTTCTAGAAACATTTTACACGTAGTTTTGAATGCAAAAAAAAATTATGAAAAACCAAAACAAAAGTTCGTAATGTAATAGACGCGACTACAAAAAAAAAATTGTAAACTAGAAGTAATGAATATTTTGTCGATTAAATACTTATTACTATTCTACAATATTAAATTAAGTCTCATTTTAACAGATCCAAATATGTACTTATATGTCTTAGAATGTATGTGCATAACAAATATGGAAAATTTTGATACCTTGTGCATATCGGTATATTGAATAAAGACCTCCACACATACCTACATGAAAGGTTTAATATTTTTTCTTAATAAGAAAATAGAAATCAGAACGATTTAAAATTTTAATTACAGAAAATTCCACTTAACATTAGGATTCATTTCAAATAAAAAAACGACTTTGATTAAACTACACAAGTCAAGGAATGAAAATGAACACTATGTGATATACTTTCAACATAACACAAATGCATATACTATTACCTATGTCAAAACTGCTACACATGACATCCTGAATAATTAGCAATCAAATAAACAAAACCTAATCATAATATATTGATTTAATATCAATGTTATACATGTCGTAAGAAACAAAAATTTACCATACAAAAAAATTTGAAACTAACTATAGTCAAGATAAGCAGCTAAGAAACTGTCAAATATGAACATGAAACTAGAAAAAGTGAATTGGTTTAAAAGCTTTTAATATTGTGGAACTTCTATATTTCTGCACTACTCCTATCATCCATGATTTAACATAAACACCATTAAGATACCATTGAAGATGCAAACTCAGCTTCAAATATAACATTTTATGTAAGGAAACAGAAGCTCGAAAGATACTTTAAGCTCATAAATGAAATTTGGAAAGAAAACACTACACAATCCACTACTCAAAATACGTAAACGATTAGAAAAGACTCCTATCGATATTACAAATAATTTATTTCCTTCCTTCGTTGATGATTTCAAAATTATTTTTGACTCGATTCCTTTTAAATCACCACATGTATGTGATGAAAACTTTGTATTGGAGATAAAGTTGACATCTATATCTCACTATCATTCCAATGTCTTTCTTGTCATTATTATTATTATTGTTATTATTATTATTAATTCAAAAATATAACAATCGAAACGAAGTGAATTATTTTTTATATTGTCGCATATAGCATTTTTCCCTCACTATACTAGTTATTTCAAATGTTTGAAGACTCATTTTTCTAGAAAACCACTTCTGACTTTTTTTCGTATGAAACACTCTACGAAGATAAATCCACCATCTAGATTTCTTATCATCCCAATGTCTATCATTTGATTAATAAAACAACACTATGGGTAAATACTAGTCCTCTCATCACTCAATCCATTAACTAC
Organism: Pinus albicaulis; assembly: GCA_034641835.2. Lineage (NCBI taxonomy): Eukaryota > Viridiplantae > Streptophyta > Pinopsida > Pinales > Pinaceae > Pinus > Pinus albicaulis. The sequence goes on from CM076569.1 coordinate 430,555,754, forward strand.
ACACCTACCCATGCAATAAAAAGGCAACATAAGCACAAAAATATCAAATCTAGAAACATGATTCTTGCATACTTTCAACATAACAAAAATGCATATGTGCAAGACTGCAGAGAAAATACAATTTTTGAAAAAATATCTCAAGCTTTCATTGTAGAAACCTCCACATTTCATGCAATATATTAAAAAATATTTTCAAACTAATAGAAATGCATATTCAGTCTAAAGCTAAATAAGCACTTCTTTTGTGCACAATCTACTAACATGGAATTGCATATGCACTAATGCCGAAAGAGTTGAAAAAAATTAAAATTAAAATATCCCTCTACACTTCCCTCATTCTGCTCAAATATTATACATTCCTCACTATGCATATGCATGTTTTCTACACATAACCACCACACACACATAACTACCTTTGCACAGCTTCATCCACACAATTAGTTTTAAACTCAACAACACCCATCATTCATCCATTGACATTTGAAGCTGATATTAATCAATGTGGGTCCTAGATATCATCGAGAGGAAGCATTAGTTATAAAATAGGTTCCTATATAAGAATTAGATAAGAGATTTATATATTTATTGTCTTAATAAAATTTGGGCAAATATTTTGGCATAGTCAAAGCTATGCACACATGCATTTATTATTGACACACATTTCCTCTGAATAATAGAGTGCATTGTCTGCAAATATATCTTAAGCTTTCATTGTATGAACCTCCGCACTACATAAAATCTATTAATAATAAAATAAGAATTTCTCTTGCACACAATCTACTCATATAAGAAAATTTACAATAAAATATACCTCCACACTTCCATCATTCTGCATAGATTATTCTCATGCATTGTTTCTCTGCATAACCTCCTCACATATACAACGACCTCCACATAACTACTTATGCACTCAATAAAACCTGAAACTGATATTAATTAACGAATAGATGTTATGAAATATGTTTATAAATAAAAATTACAAAAGAGATTTGTATATTTATTATTTTATTAAACTTTCCACAAAGTTTTCAACATAGTCAAAGCTTTACAAACATGCATTTTTTCTCTTAACATGCTTTCTTCGAACATCCAGCTCTGCAGAACCACCTTCGTACAACCCCCTCCACATGGATACTTTCGTAATTGTGAAATATGTTCATAAATAATAATTATATATATATATATATATATATATATATATATATATATATATATATATATATATATATATATATATATATATATATATATATATATATTTATAAACCTTGCACAAATATTTCCACACTTTTGGGAAACTAGGGACTCAAATAACTGCTAGGAATAACATGTACAAGTTCCTTTCAATCCAAATATTGAATTAACGCACTTCATTTTAATGCATAACACTCAGTATTCTATGAAAAAGAGCCTAGTTCTCCTGTGAATGCCCCTTAATAATATTAATTGTAGGTTTTTTTAGACCCCTGTCACCTATGAAAAAGACCAATAACTAAATTAATTATTGCATCATTGAGAAGAGCACTAACATAATAGTGTCCCACAAGCACATGTCACACAAATTGACAACATAATTTATTTAGTATTACATAATAAGTGTAGCTTTTATATTCCAAAAATTATGATAATTGTTAAAAAAATAATACTAGCTCCCTTTACACCCCCCTCAATGTTAAAGCATGCAAACGACCCCCAGTTCTCCCGCACATACTCCATACTCTGCACAATAAATCATTACCACATTGTTGATTAGTGTCAGAACAATTACTATGCAAAGGACCCCTGTTCTCTTGCACATTCTCTATCCTCTAAAAAAGGAAATAATATTATATTAATTTGACATATTTCGGTTCCCACTTAGCAACCCCCCCCCCACACCTCCTATGCAAAAAAAATCCAGTTACATCAATTAAGACATTTTTTAGCATAACACTAATTTAACAATATCCTATTATGATAATTGTTAAAAAGATGACACTATCTCCCTTTACACTATCATCAGTGTCAGAGAAACCCTGTTTATGCAAAGGACCTCCAATTCTCCCACACATACTCCATCCTCTGTACCGTAAAAGTTCTACGCAATGAAACCGTACCAATTACCACATAGTTGATGAATGTCATAAAACTCACTATGAAAAGTACTCTAATTATCTCGCAAGTACTTCGTACTCCACACATGGAAATCTACAACCACAACAATTCTCACATCATTGAGTAGAGCACTAAAATAATAGTGTCCTACAACCATATCAATTTTCACATCATTGAATAGAGCGATAACATAACAGTGTCAGTGTCAGATAATTTCCCTTAGGCTACATCAATATCAATAAACAAATTTACTAAACCCCACATGAAGAGGTAGTATGCTTTCCTGAACAAATGTAATTTTCATGTTAACCACTCCAATATACTACTAGACTACAACTTAATATCTCCACACAAACACATTATTTTACATATATAACTATATTTATATTTATATACAATTACTAACAATCATAATTATTTTCCAATTTTAATTTCACAATCATGTTAGACACGAAATTGTTCTATGATACCCATCTGTTTGTCAGACAAGATACTTGCCTTCACACAACAATTGATAAATAATGTTAAACCCAGAATAATGTCCCATTTATTGGTTGTGAAATTTGGTTTTATTTTTTATTCAATGGTCATGCTTTTAGTTGTATTTGGATCCTAGATCCTAATGGGTAGTGTGGGAGGGTTTGCATCCCCACTAGCATCACTAGGGTGTTATAAGGGGTAGTGAATTTCTTTAGAGGCCCCTTACCAAGCACTTGGCAACAACAACTCCAAAGAGATTTTTTTTGAAAAAATTCTGTCTAAAATATTATAATCGCACTAGTCTAGATATTTCTTCATTAAGTCACATATTTGATGGTATAATTTATGTTAGGAGATTTTTTCCTAGAAGGAAATCTTTTTTTTATGATGGCATTGTATTTTGGATGAGTTTATTTAGAGAACATTGTAATTTATAGGTAGGATCATATGAGTGAATTAATAGGAGATTGTAACAGATGGGTTGCAAGTTGTATCCCTTTATTTTTTTGGATACAATCAAATGAAGAATTTCATATTTATTCATGGATGTAGCCAAATTTTGGTGAGCCATGTATATTGGTGTTTCCTTTGTATTTTTTCATTTTATGTTTTATTTCAGCATTCATTTTGATTTAATTTCTCCATGGTCATTTTCCTAACATCATCCACCTATAGTTAAGCTAAAAATCACATCATATTTTACAATCTCAAATAATTCGCTAGACATTGCAGTAATTTCAACAACCAAATTTGACAAATACAACATGAGGAGGAAGTATGTCCATTGGTATTTGAAACTAGGTTCATGCTTAAGTAAGAAAATACATAATTCATATGTTCAATAATTTCCCATAGGCTACATCAATATCAATAACTACTAAAATCTATAAAAGTGTATATACTCTACCCCCCTAACTTACAGCCATTTACAAGGAAGCACATGTTATTAGCCATTAGACCACTCAAGCTATATATATATTATTGTTTAAAATACCACATATTTAACATTGATCATTTAAATATCACCATTAAATATATTAATATTAATATTTTTAATAATTATTGTTTATATAGTAATTTGTGACAATATTTATTATAAATATTGTTATAAAAATATCCTAACTCAAATCCTAATTTGGAATTAGTTTCACTATACAATGTAGTTTAAATGTTTTATGTTTTTATCTTTTCTTGAACAATTTTTTTGGTGAGTTTTACCGTGAATCAAAGAAAAAAAATTTGGAATGATAAAATTAAGTTGTTGCATAAAGAAGTTCTCCAAAACCTAGTATGGGGGAGATGTTGTCCCATAAAACTATATTTAAAATTATTAAAATAATACTTGCATTAACAAATTAAAAATCATTAATAAGAAAAAATATTTCAACCCCATTGAACTAAAACTTTAATATACACCTTACTTTACATCAAATTTATATTGAGATATAAAGTATTGAAATTAAAACATCTCTAATTTAGTCTATTTTCTTTCTATTTTCTATATGAATAAGATATGTAAATTCTTCACTATTCAATATGGAGTTAACACATGGCATATAAAAATAATATTGATATTATACTTCACGATGAAGGAGATGTGTAATTCACTTTGTATTGATTTGACATGTGGTGTGTGTGTCTATATATATATATATATATATATATATATATATATATTATAGAATAAATTATGAATTATCTACTTTTAATCACATTATATTTATGTATAAATATGATGTAAAATTGAGTTATAAATTGAAGTATTTTATTTGTGGACAACATTAGAATATATTTTATTATTATTGTTTTTTTGTTCTTAATGTAATTTGTTAAATATTTTATACATATAAAAACCACCATCCACCATGTGATATACTTAACTTTATAAAATAATACGTTATACATAAAGTTGACATGTGGCATCTAAAAGATATTAGAAATGAAAATGAGAAAGAGGAGTAATTTATTTAGTGCCCAAAAAATTGACATATGGTATTAAAAAACATAATAGAAAAAAAAAAAAAACTTCAATATCTATATTAATTAACATATTTTTATAAAAAATTTATACAGAGAAACAATAATTGAAAATTTATGATATTTATAGAGATGTGTAGTTCCTTTACTCTTTAAATATATTTAAATTTCCACTTTAAATAGAATATTTGACTATCCATATTAAATAATTACACACATAGTGTGGTGTATTTTGGAATAGGCCTTCCAAAATTTCATATATATATATATATATATATATATATATATATATATATAATTCTTTTACTCTTTAAATATATTTCAATACTTACTTTAAATAAAATATTTGACTATTTATTTCAATGATTTATTTATAAATAAGGCTTCTAGAATTTATATTATACATATAATTATGCGGTGATTATGTGGTAAGTCATTTTTATTAGAAAACAACTTTCCTAGCTGTTGTGCGTCCATGTCTGAGTCATTGGATCAAATGTTTGAGGCCATTAGATTCACAAGTGAATAGTTTTATATTTATGTCGTAATTAAGTCGTAAGGCTTTCCCTATTTGAGAAGAACTTTTCTGTTGTTTACGTGTCATCACTTTTCACTTTTAGATTATATGTTAGACGTTTAAAAGATATTAAGCCATTGGATCATCACAAATGAAAGTAGTTGGAAAGAACCGTCTCCAGATCTTGATAACTTTTGTTAGGGTTTATTATTACAAGATCTTTCATGTAAGACCACCTCTTTCTGACCATTGTCATTGCCTTTCACCTGTCTTGATGAAGCTCTATTGTTCACCTGTCTTGACGAAGCTCTCCGGCAAGGGAATATGGGGCTCAAAACTTTTCTTTCGCCAACCATTCCCTCGAAGTCGTAATTGCTCTCAAAGTCGGTTGAATAATGGCTAGTCAAGGCCTTCTCCAAGTAGCTAATCTTACCGGATCTGAGTACTAGCACTAAGTCAGTTGAATAATGGCTAGGGAAGGTCTTCTCCAAGTAGCTAATCTTACCAGATCCGAGTACTATCACTATCTATTTATTGGCGAACAAAAATTCCAAATTCCCCATTTTAGATAATGCTATGAGATTAGAAAATTCTCCAGATAGCTATAGAGTTCTCCCAAGTGCATGACTTCTCATTTGTGCGGTTATGAATACCAAACACTGATTTTATATTTGCTTAATAATTCCATAAGCATAGTTATCACTGCACATTTATTGTTATAAATTTAGAGGATTGAATATGTAATCTTATGTATATAAAATTTCATTATTATAAAAAATTTTAACTTTATTTCCTCTTTGGAATATTTAGTTTTTAGGCGTGCATATTTGGTTTTGTGTCGACAAGCTAAAGATTTATGCTCAGCTTAATACTGTTACTACCCTTATCTTGATTTTGTTATTTCTCTATCTTGAAGATTCTTCCTAGATGTGGTTTTCATAGATAAAGAAATTTGGTTATCAAATAGGAAACGTTCATAATCTATCAATGAAATTAAATTTAAAATTTGTACTCTGAACTAAACATACAATTCAATCATTGTACAAAGTATATTGCCTTATAAATAATAGTTTGTATAAATTACCAATAAAAAATAATGATTAATATATTTAAACCAAAAATATTAAACCAAACATTCTATCAATTTTATACCTACTATATTCTACTGGCTAAATTTGTATCTGCATGTCAAACATATTCTCAAATGGAAAATACGGTAAAGCAGATGTCAAATTCCAAATGTCGCTGAAATATTTTCTTTATTTGATTAAAAATCTTAATATGTATAAAGCCAAAAAAATTATCCTCTTACTGTGTGACTGAACACTAACATTGTACAAAACGTCATATTACTCTGGATGTACCTACGCTTAATGAAAACTATTCTTAAATTCATTCATTTTTTCTCGGGTAACAAAATTGATTTCTTAAATTTATTCATTCTTTTTCTTCTAACAAAATTGATTTAATATTGGTTAGAAGTTTAAAGAAGTTAATATGAGACTAAACTGAATAATTTAAATAGTTTTAGAAATAGCATAAATAAATTTATTTAATTTAAAATTTTGAAAATATGAAATAATATAACATTATTAAATAATTCTCTAAATTTAAATAGTTGAAATTTAATTTAATTTTAGATGTAAGATATTTAATTTGATTTTAATGAATTTTTATGATGAAATGTTTTTCCAATTCATGGAAGTGTACTTGTTTCAAATGTAAAATATTATAAATATATGTTTAATTTGATTTAATGAATATTTTTTTTTAAATATCTTATTTTCGCTTAATAAAAACTATTCTTAAATTCATTCATTTTTTCTCTTGTAACAAAATTGATTTGACATTGGTTAGAAGTTTAAAGAAATTAATATGAGGCTAAGGTGAATGATTTAAATAATTTTAGCAACATCATAAATAAATTTATTTAATTTGAAAATTTGAAAATACGAAAAATATACAATTATTAAATAATTCTCTAAATTTAAATAGTGGAAATTTAATTTAATTTTAGATGTAAGATACTATAAATATATGTTTAATTTGATTTTAATGAATTTTTATGATGAAATATTTTCCAATTCATGAAAGTGTATTTGTTTTAAATGTAAAATATTATAAATATATGTTTTATTTGATTTAATGAATAATTTTAAATAAAATATTTTATCGCATAAAAATATTTATGAAAATATTTTTAAATCAATTTAATTTATAATTTTAAATATAAAATATTATAAAAATATTAAGATAGGGTGTGTTGATGAAAGACATATTTGTGTATATGCTGAATAATCTATTTCTAAATTGGAAATCATTTGGAATTGTAAGCATGAACTACTATGAAGATATTTTGGAGCTTTTAATACACTTCCAACTCTCTATATTGACTTTCTCTCCAAAAACAAGGATTGATGGGTGACCTTCCACATAGGAGCTCCATTAGCACTACTCTAAAGGAGTTGACATCAACTAACCTTCCACATAGGACCTTCATTAGCGTTAATGAATTTAAGAATGACATTGGTTAGAAGTTTAATGAATTTGATATGAGACTAAGCTAAATGATTTAAATATTTTTAGCAATGGGGTAAATAAATTTATTTAATTTGAAAATTTGAAAATATGAAATAATATAAAATTATTAAATAATTTCCTAAATTTAAATAGTGGAAATTTAATTTAATTTTAGATGTAAGATATATAAATATATGTTTAATTTGGTTTCAATGAATTTTTATGATGAAATATATTCCAATTCGTAGAAGTGTACTTATTTCATACGTAAAATATTATAAATATATGTTTAATTTGATTTAATCAATAATTTTTTAAAAATATTTTCTCACATAAAAATATTTATGAAAATATTTTTAAATCAATTTAATTTATAATTTTAGATGTAAAATATTATAAAAATATTAAGATAGGGTGTGTGTTGATGGAAGACATATTTATGTATATGTTGAATAATCTATTTCTAAATGATGGTAATATTGCTAATATGATTTGGAATTGTAAGCATGAACTACTATGAAGATATTTTGGAGATTTTAATGCATTTTCCACTCTTCATATTGACTTTCTCTCTCCGAAGAGAAGGATTGATGGCCAAACTTCCACATAGGACCTCCACTAGCACTACTCCAAATGAGTAGACATCACATTAGTGACTAACCTTCCACATAAAACCTCCATTAGCACTACTCCAAAGGAGTAGATATCAATTTTGTTTTTCAACTACTGGCTTTTGAAGTATTCGAGGTCAATATATCCAAAGCTATCTTTGACTACAGTACTCACATGTGCTTCATCGAGATGAAGTCCAGTCTTTGAAAACCTAAATTCTGCCACCTTGGCCACAAAATTCTCATCCAACAAAATGAATGTTGTATTTACATCATGGTGAGTGAATTCCTACTCTGCTCATGTGTGAAGTTAGTGTAGAGCCCTAGAAGCCACTATGCATATATGAAGCCTCTACTTCCATGACATAGGACGAATATATGATCCATAAAAATGCCTCATAATAGGTCCACTGGACATGTATTCATAAACCAAAATCATCAAAAATTTTCTTGCAATAGCCAATAAGTGAAACCATATGACGGTGGCGAAGCTTAGACAACATTTCATTTTTAGTTGAAATTTTCTGATTCCTTGTTCAGAACTTCAATTCCCACATTTTATAGGAACTTTGGTACCATCTTCAAGAATCCCCTTGAATAATTTAAGAAACACACCTAAACCCAAAATTTGATTCCTTGTTCAGAACTTCAATTCCCACAGTTTATAGGAACTTTGGTACCATCTTCAAGAATCCCCTTGAATAATTTAAGAAACCCACCTACACCCAGAATCAAGCTCTCATCAAAAATTTTGGTAGCTTATATTATCTCTGCAAATGTGAAGTGTTGACCTAGATTTGAAGTTCCATAAGAAGCAAGATTCCCCAGAGATGCCTTTCTTCCCTTGCTTCTATAGTTTTAGAATTTCCTCCATGTAGTGGAAGAGGAAACCAAGTTATAGTGGAGATCTTTGTATGGGATCTAGGAAAACACCAGAAAAACTAGATCACTGTTAACAACCCAATAGAAACAAAATCTCCTACAACTAATATCCCAAGGGTTTCATTGTCAGGGGTAATCAAGGGTCCTCGCATATTAAGTCTTTAATTTATTTCAAAATAAAGCTCAGATATCATTGCAACTATTAGAGAGGGGCATAATTAGAGTTGTGTTTGAACAGTGTCCAACACAGAAACAACTTTAATGACATTGAAAAAATTATTGTAGGGAATAAATTTCATGAACGATGTTAGGTCAGTTATATTAATGACATATTCCTTCATCACACATGAATTATTTTAGATTTGGAAATTGTACAATAGACCAAAGTATTTGGTGGCTATTGAAAATATGACACTTGTAGGATTGCGCTATTGATAAGAAAATGGAAATAAATGTAAACGTACCTAGTTTTTGCCCTTTACCCAGTTTCTGCCCTGGTGCCTAATACCGAATTTATAGGGTGACTATTGAGTAAACACTCGAGTTTTCAAATAGATACTAGAGGGAACCTAGAGATTTGAACTTGTGGTGTTAGAAAATATTTCTTCATTAGCAGAAATCAACAAATTTGAGGAGGGGGTTTCTTCACTGAATATCCTTCTACCCATTGTGATGTTAATCTTTGATCTAGAGTCTATCAGGTAGTTATCCTATGGAGTAAAATAAGTATCAATTTTTTATTGATAGATTGACAATAAAACCAACAAACAAATACACACAATGCATTCCATTTCTTTCACTTCTTTTTTTGAACCTCATGTGTATGATTCTCTTCTATTTATAATTTTCTTACTGTCCCTATTTCTATCAGCCTTAGCACTTACACACATTACCCAAAGTCTAGAACACTATCGAGAGCTCCACTTCCACATTAACTAATGAATTAATAATACCTGTAGGGATAGGGTTTTCTCTCCCTTTAGAGATTATATAGGTGGACTATATAGTTATGAGATTTTACCCTTCACCACTATCCTTTGAGTGATGGATCCTTTTGCAAGGGTGATTTCGAGAGTAACCTAGGTCACCTTGACAACTATGAAAAAAATTGGAAATTGCAAGGCACAAAACTAAAACTTATAAGAAATTGGGGCAACCCTTCCAAGTCGGGGGATACAGAGAGTGGCCTAGTATATAAGTCTACATAAAATAATGCATTTTGAATGATTAGAGTTCTCTTATGATGCAAAATTTCCTCTGAAATTTCAAATTTCTTCTTAAACAAACACTAGTAATGAAACAAAATTTTGTAATTTTTTTAATTCTTTCTTCTATGCTATTATTTCCTATCCTATTGCCTTACGGATTTTCCTTTGCAACATGTGGATCAATTTCTAGTTATTTCTTATTTGAAAACAACTTCCCTAGTTGCCACTTTGTCCATGTCTGAGTCATTGGATCAAATGTTAGACGATTGAAATGTTTTAGGCGATTAGATTCACAAGTAAATATATTTTATAATGTTAGTTTTTTTGTTTTTTTTGTTTTTAATAAGTTAGATTGAATTTAGGTTTTGGTAACTTTTAAGTTAAAATGTTGTTACTAAAAATCTGTTATATTTTTATATGTAAATGTAAATAGTTTTATATGTGTTTTTTATAGTATTTTTTTTCCCTTTTAATAAGTTAAACTGAATTTACTTAATAAAATAAAATAATAATAAACTATAAAAATAGCCCATGGTATTGACCCATGGTATTCATGTGAAATATAGCTTATTTAAATGGGGAAATTAAGATGGCCTAGATCAATATTAACTCTGGATCTACCAAGAGCCAAGAGGGATCAAATATCTTGATATGAAAACCTCTTTTAGAATGAAAAGAGAATTGATCCCTCTGATTAATAATATATATCTAAACTAACTATTTAATAAAATTATTTTTAATTGTTTATAACCATTATTTTCTTTTTAATTTAGTTAATAAAATGTATCTAAATTTTCATACTTCCAAATATACATAGTTTTTCTTGTTCTATATCATTTTTGTTATAACTATTTTATTATTCCAAAAATACATGGTTTTTTTTGTTATATATTATTTATGTTACAACTGTTTTATTATTCATGAGTAATATTTCTTAATATATAAAAAATTAAATTAATAATGAATTTTTTAAAAATATGTAATACTTTTCTAAATTTAACACTAAATTTACCTTTAATTACCTAATTGTAATAGTTTGTAACTACATATATACTCTTTGGAATTTGTTTTTGTTAATTAATATCAAATATTATTATCATCGAATATATATCTTAAAAATATACAATTATAATTATATATAATTATAAAATAATATTTTAAAAATTAATGTAGAAATTCGATTATGAAAGTGGATTTTTTTAATGATATAACTAGTAAATCTATTATCTATTTTTATTTTTTTAATGGTTCATTTAAGGTTAACATTTGTATGTTGTCATGAGGAGATTTTTTTTTCATGTCAATTACCTTTTATAACTCTAGGAGGTTCTTAATATTGCTTTTTTTTAATAAATGAAGCTCAATTATATATTTAAAAAGATGATTAGGTAAGAGAATTTTAGGATTATATATATATATATATATATATATATATATAGATATATATATATATTTTTGTCCAATTTGACAATGTGAATGCTTATTTACCTAAAGTTGGCTCCCATGTTCAATACCTCCCCATGAGGTTTGAAGATAATAGGTAATAGAAATTGAATGACATATAAGACAAATAATTTATACCTCAAAAAAATCAGTTCTATATAATAAGCTCTATATAATATAGTAGTTATCGCTTGAGTAATCTTTCAATTGGGCATTCAATTCCTTTTTAATAAAGTTTTTTTACTTAGTAGGGAGTACAATAATTTTGTAATCAAATAATACGATAGACCATATTCACAATATAATATATTTGAATGAATAGATGTGTCTAAAATATTTTAATAAGAAACTAGATTTGTAATTATAAAATATAAAACTATAACATAAATTTGTGAAATTACTTTGTATTTTTGTTTTCTTATGTATATAGAGAAAGACTAAACCAAGTTTGGAGTTAAGAAAATAAACCATAGCATTAATAGCAATATCTCCTTCCAAAAATGTCTCCATATTAAAATGCCATTCACTTTCTTGTATACCAAGTCTATTGTTCTTCATAAACAATTTCTGACAAGCATGAAATCTGCCTTGGGATATGTAGATGAACTTGGAGTAAACTCTATTTCTGTTAATAAAAATTCTCTTTATTTACATCTATGCTAGATAGATTGTACTTGAATGTATTTAAAATATCTTACTTGAGTTACATGCTCATTTCATGCTTGTTTCAGAGGATTATTAATCACCAAAGGATTTTCACCCCAATTTCCTATTTCAATATCTATAACAAAATTTATATATATGTGAATAGATTATGTTGGTTTATATATATGTTTTCACCCACAATTTCCTATTTCAATATCGATAACAAAATTTTATGGTTCATAACTCTTATAATCAATATCTTTGAAACCTCCACGACCTACTTCCATGTAAGAAAAAATTTCCTTTCATCCCTTCATGATGGCTCCTTCCAACAACTTATTTCTTCTAGGCTACTCTTTCCTATGCTATTGCCTTAGGGCATTTATTTTTCAACATATGGTGTAATTTATAGTATATATATATTATGAATGGTGTAGATTTGATAATAAAAGAATATTCATCCACATATACATGATCGAAGAGATGAAATCAAGGATTTCTAAACAATTTTTTCCATTTCTAACCTTCACTCATATCCCAGTGTTACAAATTCTTAGTGTTAGAATGATACATAAGATATTTGATACTTATTTCTTCTAGGCTACTCTTTCCTTTTCTATTGCCTTAAGGCATTTTTTTTGCAACATATGGTGCAATTTCTAGTATATATATATTATGAATGGTGTAGATTTGATAACAAAAGAATATTCTTCCACATATACATGATTGAAGAAATGCAATCAAGTATTTCTAAACTATTTTTCCATTTGTAACCTTCACTCATATCCTAATGTTACAAATTCTTAGTGTTACAATGACACATAAGATATTTGAGTTTTATCGACCTTTATCAGCCATTTAATTTATATGGTTGTGATGGTAAATTTCAATATTAACTTCATATATATAAAAGTATTTTTAAATTTTGACCATAAATAAAATATCGTAATACTCATTTTATATAAAATTCTTTTGCACATAGAGATGTGTAATTAATTCAATTCGTAATATGGAGTTATTTTATGGATATATTTTTTCTAACTCCTTCCATTTCTAATAAAAAATGGTTTTAATGTGAAAAATGTCCACCAAAACAAAATATCTCAATCTCCACCAATATAAAATATTTCAATGTAAACTATGTATATATTATATATTAACTTTGATTTTTTTTCTTATGGTTAAAACATGTTATTGGTGTCTTCCTCAAAATGAGTAGATATGAAATTACTTACATGCTCGCTATGGAGTTGATACATGGAATATATGTAGATACATGGAACTAACATAGATGCATATTAACCACATATTTATCATGTATTGACAAAGATCAAATCTCTTGAGGTGCAAACCTCTTTTAAGTCAAAAGGTGAAAAAATGTTTGCACTTTCAGAGATTTGATCCTTCTCATAAAGATAAAATTCTTATAGGTTGTTGAGATGCATTAAATATCTTGAGGTGTAAACATTTCCACAAATTCTTACTTTAAAAAAAAATTACACCTTAATAGATTAAATCCCTCTAGATTCTTCATAGATCCAATATTAATATAGATTTCTATAGTAATTATATTTATATAAATTAAACTTTTTAAGAAGATTTTTAGTCTATTAAAAAATAGATTTTAAATAATTGAAAATAACAATTTCAAAAAATTATGTCACCACATTTTCATTGCAAAATAAAATTATAAAATAATTAAACTTCACTTCATATTAAAAAAAACTTTATTCAATATTTTATAGATTTTATAATATATTGAAAAAAAACTTTATTCAATATTTTATAGATTTTATAATATATTGAAATACGTTATAATGATGAAAATGATGGCTTAACGAATGTAATTATATTATTAATTAGGGGTCACCATCGAATAGGTATAAGGGGACCATCATAACATGACTATCCATCAAAGTAAGACATGGTCTGGTTTCTTAAATGACTATTTGTACACATTACAATATGCAGAACAAATGCTAATTGTACATTACAATAATGTACAACGCTACATTATTGTGACCTACCAAGTCATGGGGATAGTGATAGGGATAGTGATAATTTAAATGATAACCACATGAGATAGAAAGACAAGTGAGGGTGAATTGGTGCAATTTGAATTTCAAATACGAGTGTTAAACTAAATTCTACAAAGAACCAACATCAATCAAATTTTGGTGAGAATAGCACCTAATAATTGATTGAGATGGAACATGCGCAAGTAACCACAAGATACGAAGTCATTATACCGCCCTCTACCTAAATTAACTTCAGAAACAAGAAGAATTTCATTATGGCCAGCCATCTACCAACGTAACATGTGGTTACAATCTCTTAACGTAACATGTGGTTACAATCATGAAAGACAGAGGATGAGTTAGTTAACCCAACGTACGCCAGAAATCATTGCCCCTTAGGTTGAAACTCTAAGGATTTTTTTGGGGTGGGGTATAGTTTAAAGCATTTCAATATCATCCCATACTTTTCACATGTAATGTAGAGACATTTTACAATCTACTAAACGAAAGTCTAAATTTGCATATAGATTATATATATATATATATATATATATATATATATATATATATATATAGATTATATATATATATATATATATATATATATATATATATATATATATATATATATATAATTCAATATCATTATTTTCATTATCTTTTTTTAATATATGATGTAAAGGTATTATAAATTTATAGATCAATTATTTTTTTTTATGCAATATGTAATTTTATTAAATATTATTTTTGGGGATTTAATTGTGTTAAGTAAGTCATTCATTTATAATTATTAGCAGAAATCATTTATTTATGACCATTTTCATGAGAGGTAATAGTAACTCACTAATTTCTCATGATTTTCAAATAATTCATTTAACACTCATTGCATAGATTATTGTTGAAAAAACTCAAATTTGATGTTTCATAAAATTTTATTTATTGTTATTGTTTAAATAATTAAATTTAATATATATATAGATATATATTAAAAGGTCTATATTAATTTGTAAAAACACATCTTATTAAGTTTTTTTATAACATATTTTATTTAAATTTTGGTTATTTTATGTATTATATATGGGAAATATGAGATGTATTTGGAAAATATAATATTAATGATCAAAATCGATTTTATGGTATCAAATACAATTCTAAATAAGTTATTAATTCATATTAAAATAAAAATAGATAAATAAATAAAATTTACAAACTTATATAGTTTTATCTTCAACAAACACTAATTAATTTTTTGGTATTTCATATATATATTTTTAATTTAATATTAATGCTTAAAAATAATGAGAACTTAGTCATTTGCAACTACTTCTCATGTAAATGATTATAAATGAATGACTTAGTTAAAGCAGTTAAATCCCAAAAAATGATATCTATTTAAACATATTTAAGTGATTTTTTAAATATATTTTTAAAGATAAATATGATCAAACTAATTATAAAAATTATCAATTAGTAATAAATATAATCATAATTTAATGTTATTATCCATAATTTGATATTACTTTTTGAAAACAAGTTAACTCATTACTATTATTTAAGAAAAAGCATGTCACTTAAAATAATCCTTAAAATTAGACACTAGTTTCTACTTAATATTTTAAGATCTTAAAATATAAACATATTTCCTTTCATTTGGAAAAAATAAACCCTTAATTAATAAAAAATAGTTTTCAATTTTAAATAATAATAAAAAATAAATAAAAATAAAAAATAAACTTCAATAGTTCTACTCTATTTTTTATAATTAGAATATATTTATTTTTATCAAATTTAATCTTAATCATAAAAATAAATACTACTTATAAATATAATTGAACATATTATTAAAAAATATATAATTTAACATGGCTTTTATAAAATTGTAAATATGCTATAAATTTATATTAATAAATATGGTAAAAGAAACTTTTTAAGATCTTAATAATAAAATATAATTAAAATTAGCATTAAAAAAATTATAATAAATTTTATTAATCATTAATTTTTTATATTCCTATTATATTGATAAATATTATGAGAAATCCTTTAATGAGGGTGCTTCGGGTGGGTGTTCTCTCACTTGCTTTGATATGATGTCAGTTCACGAAAATGATTCTGACATCATTATATTTGCCACATTGTATGAGGTCTCAGATTATTGATAATGGCATGAAGCCGACACCAGATTAAAAGAAATTTGAATATTGCAGGAAATATAAGGAGGTAAAAAAGGATTTAGGATGAGAATTAAGTTAGATTGATAGAGTTAAGGAAAAATTGAGAGTATAGACTACAAGTTAATTAAGATGAGAATTTTGTTAGATTGATAGAGTTAAGGAAAATTTGAGAGTATAGACTACAAGCTAATTAAGAGAATTTTGTTAGATTGATAGAGTTAAGGAAAAATTGATAGTATAGACTACAAGTTAACTATTTTATCAATTAGATTAATCAACCTCTTTTTCTTTTTTAATGTTGGTAGTAACCAACTAAAATAGATAATTGAATGTTGGTAGTAACCGATCAACATGGATACCTAGATATTCTCTCCAATAATTGTTATGACTCTATGGATTTTTGCTTGCAAGTAGTATTTTTTTCTTATTATGTTGCTGTATGTCAATGTCTAGCACAACCTGACAATGTTTATAAGGTTTAGTTAGACAAAATTTTACTAACCTCAAAACATTAAACTTATATTATTGATCTAATTTCCCTTCAAACAAACTAATAACAAAAACACATCAATTTATGTAAAAATTTATATAATTTATCGTTTAATGTAATACAAAGTCCACAAATATATATATATATATATATATATATATATATATATATATATATATATAAACTATCATAATTATCATCAAAAATATATAAACAAATTAAAATAAATTTTATCCCTAGTTAATTCTTATTTTCACACTATATATCAAAAGATTAGCGAAAGATCATAACCAACCTTATGAATGACTCATTTGATATTTAGAATAGGTGGAGAGTAATGATTGAGTGTTTTCTATCTCGCGGACCTTATCCATAACTAATAGATTTTATTGATGAATGAGTGCTATCTACCTCATAGACCACTTATTCAAAATAGATTGTTGGTTAGTGGGTAAGTACATTAAGACATAAATTTCATGTACAACATTTTGGTTGCTACAAAATAGTTAGAACCTACATAATTTCACATAATTTGTTTTTTCATTTCTGGGTCGGTTTATGATTTAAAAATAAAAAATTGAATTAAAAAGGATATATTTTAGTTTTTAGCATATATTTTTAAATATATAAATAAATGTATTGAAAGGAATTGTTAATTAAAATATATTATATGATTTAATATAATAATTTGTAAATAATGTTGAGTAGTTTAACAATATTGGAATGGACGGGGTGATATTAACAATGTTGATCCCAATCGCTCAAATTATTTTAATAAATATTTTAATAATTATCAAAATTGTAATTTTATATTTTTATAAATTTAACACTATTAAAAAAAACAAATTAATAATTTAAATATATTTAAATAATAATAAAAATATATTTTTAAAAATTTAATATTAATAAATTTATAAAATTTTTAATTAAATTATAGATTTTATTTAAAAGATATTATTTTTTATAATAGTGATGATGATAGTTAACGTTTATTGAGACCAAACTTTGGTTTATTGGACCTAAAGAAATGAATTATTTAGTTTGTTTTAAAATTGTAATCTTATGCTCAAAAGCTTTGGAGAGAAGAGCTCACTATAATTTTGACATGTTAAAAGGCTAGGAATGTCGATATTGTAATAACTATTATGAAACTGAGATCTAATGTGGGTGTACCCAAGACACTCTAAGAAGAAGTGATTTTCATCCTTAATGTTCATATTCTAACAGAGATGGCAGATTCTTTCCACCCATAATGTTTTAAGGACTGCCCAACAACTTGTTTCACTATAAAACTCATGAGAGTTCAATCTTATATATATATATATATATATATATATTTATCTTTTCATATCATTATATTTATTATTATCTTTATCAATTAATATCAAAATATTATTATTTACATCATTAGCATTTTGAAATTTTAATTAGTAAACATCAAAGTTCAGTTCTTAGCGTACTTTCTTGTGTGGCCAGCCCTATTACTTATGCATCAGATTATATTCCTAATGTACTAACCTATGTTGTTATTTATTCATTAATTTAAAAATTAATGTTTTGAAGCATTGATTATTATTGGACATCAAGTTTTCCTTTAGTGGACTTGCACACATTAGTATATCAATTAACTATACATGTAGTTAATTATTAAAACTTAATTATTATTTTTATCATTAATTCATTATTCAAAAGACATTATCGAGTGTTTTAATAACTATTATCAAATTATTTTTATATTATAATTATACTTGTTTTTATGTTAATTGAGAATGTTTTCTTTTATAGTGATGTGCTATAAAGTGATATTGTTATCGATGTATAAGGTGATATTTTTATCGATGTAGCTTATGGAATGGGGGATAAAACCACTTATGTTGATAGGGTGGCAAGAAAATGATAAAGTTGGTTATATTATTTATTTTCTTTTAAATATATAATATATTATATAATATAATATATAATATTATTTTATTTTATTTTATTTATTTTCTTATGTCTCCAAAATCATTTTGAGTTGAGTGGCCATTTTTCAATATTAAGGATGGATGTTTTGAGACATTTATGAAATAAAGCACATAAAATCTCAGCAATCAATCATCAATGTAGACATCCTTCTATGGCACATATATTGGGTAAGTTTTCTTGAGGTTCAATGGATATTATATCGTTTTTATCTTTCTATATAGAACTCTGGAAGTCCATGTCATCCCTTATTCACCTCATTCCATATTGTCATATTTAATCTTGTTTGTGATCCTCATAGTCTTTCTCCTTCAGCCACTCGTGTTCTTTCTTTGTCTTAGCTTCGTATGACTTTCACAGAAAATCTCATTGGTCTTCTGGTTTTCGCTCCTCTCTCCAAATATTAAGATGTAATGGTCCCTTCGACTACCTTAGCCTCAACCAACTAAATCGGATGTATTACCTTTTCTTAACCTAAAATCCATCATTGTGTAATCGAAATGTGGCTAAATAATTTCATCCTCTCACAAATTTCTAAGAATTATCCTTGGATGATCCGAATGGAAAATGGCATCCACCCATGGTATTCATCTACTCATGTTATCCATCCACCCATGGTATTATAAATGTCATCAACCCATGGTATTCATACACCCATTGTATTTATTTTCCCATGGTATTGTAGGGGACATCTATCCATGATATTCATCCACCCATGGTATCTATCCACCCATGGAATTTACCCATGGTATTGCAAGTGGTATCTACCCATGGTATTGTAAGTGGTATCTACTGATGGTATTGACCCATGGTTTTGACCCATGGTATCCACCTATGGTATCTACGCATGGTATTGTAACTCAAAAAGGCTATAAATAACAAGCCTCAGTTTGTAAAAGGACAGATTTGTCCACCACAATGTAGCTTCTATAGTTATTATCTGTTTTAATAAAACAATTTTCTTCGTGGTTTTATTTGCTTTGTGTTCTCTTTTTTTCTGGCATTCTAATTTTGCAGATCTTGTCAGGTCCATTTCAACTTTTTAGATCTTGGGGGCTTCCCCCTGAGATCTGGATCAGTGGTATCAGATTCAGGTTACGCCTCCATGGTAATGAGGGTTTGAAACATATTTCAGTTGCAATGTTTTGCATCAATCTTCAGCAAACTCCGTGAATTTTTTTTTGGGCGATGAGTTTACAGATCAGATATGAAAATTTCGGTGAAAAACTTACAAAAACAAAGACTAGATCAGGATTCCTTGCGAGAAAATACTCAAATTCAAAAAACAAATCGGTCGAATTGGAGTTCGGATGAGGGAGATATCGCTGATTCAAAATCAACAATGTTGCAGCAATTTTTCTGACGATAATTCATGGACGGTGGATCTCATATCATTTCTTGCAGTTTTCAGTGGTAAATTTTAGATAAATGGTTATAGGTCTGCGCTCCCCTTGAAAAATCACCCGCTTTCAAAAAAACAATCGGTCGAATCGGAGTCTGGGCGAGGGATTTATCGCTGATTTAAAATCAGCTAGTTTTTTCAGAAATTTTGTGATGACAAGACAGTTCCAGTGCGCATCTGAGAGTCTAGGGTCTCCAAATATCAATGTCAAACACAAGAGAATATGAAGAATGATCATTCCATTTCCAAAAACATGTTATAATAAATATTTCGAGTTATATTGACCGAGTTATGCTCATTTTAAATTTGGAGCAACATTCGGAATGGGTTTCCTTTGGAGATGTGCCCTCCCACCCCGCTTTAATAGGCACCTGCTTCACATTCATCAGTTTTAGCATAGCATCATTCAGCTTAGGTTATTTGGATATGTGCCCTCCCACCCCCAGTTATGTAGGCACCTGCTACTTCATCAACAATCAGCATCACGGTTATGGGTCAACTGCACAAAATCCTTCTCATCGAAGTACATTTGCTAGGTCGCACACTGTTAGTAACACAGCTGGTCACAAGAATTATAGGGTATATCTATCCTCGAATCTTTGTTTTTCATGGTTTTGGTTCATCCACAAACCCACACTTCATCGAAGTCCATTTGCTAGGTCGCACACTGTCAATATCACAGTTGATCACAAGAATTACATTGTGTCTCTATCCTCAGATCTTCATTCATCACGATTATGGGTTAACTACACAAAACCCTTATCTTTAGTGGCTCTTCATATTCAACAAAGGCTTCTCAGTAGGGAACTTCACACAATGGGGACCATCGCTTCTTAAGGAGGGAGGAATGATCTGAATTGAAAATGGCATCCACCCATGTCATTCATCTACCCATGTTATCCATCCACCCATGGAATTTACCCATGGTATTGTAAATTTCATCAACCCATAGTATTCATTAACCCATTGTATTTATTTGCCCATGGTATTGTAAGTGACATCTATCCATGATATTCATCCACCCATGGTATGTATCCACCCATGGTATTGTAAGTGGTATCTACCCATGGTATTGTAGGTGGTATTTACCCATGGTATTGACCCATGGTATCCACCTATGGTATCTACACATGGTATTGTAACTCAAAAAAGGCTATATATAAAAAGCTTCAGTTTGTAAAAGGACAGATTTTTCCACCACAATGTAGCTTCCACAGTTATTCTCTGTTTTAATAAAACAAGTTTCTTCATGATTTTATTTGATTTGTGTTCTCCTTTTTTTCTGGCATTCTAATTTTGCAGATTTTGTCAAGTCCATTTCAACTTTTTAGATCTTGGGGGCCTCCCCCCAAGATCCATATCATTAGACTTCACCGAGTCAAACTCAACTCAATAAGAGATTTATTTTAATACAAATTTCATTGAGAACTGTTAATGAGATCGAAATTTAAGGCCAATTAAAATCTTCCATAAAAATAAATCCTATCATGTAGGAAAGAGCTTCCCATGTGGCACCCATGCGACATCCACATAGTGCCCACATGGAATTACCATGTTGGATTAACAATAAGAATTTTATGTGAGTATGCCCAATGTGCGGAGTTTGGACCCAATGCCATGATCTGCACACCATAATCCTTAGATCTTCGAATATTCTGGACCTTTGAATCCTTTATATTTCTGCTCAAATTTAATAATTTAATAATGTGTAGGTCTTGCCCCACTTTGTAAAATTAGAAATGAATGATTCGGCCCTTCTCCGAACTAACCTTAGTTTGGGCCCGACCATTCCCACCACTCACTATATATATGTATGTATGTATGTATGTATGTATGTATCATATTTGCACATCTTATCCAATCTAGTTCTGGTTCGACTACAAACAACCATTATAGGCTACCTGTATTAAAAATTAAAACACCTTTCTGGGTTTTTTAGAAACCTTTCCCTTCGAACAAGGCCTAAACATAGGAAATTAATTCCTTAAGGTACACAAGACACATTCAAATGAAAATAAATGATGATTACATACATCCATAGAAACATAATCTCGCCTTCCCTTAGGCATTCACACAACTAGACCTAGAAATCAACACTTTGTTTGTTTAGCCACATTAATACTAATTATTTCTATTTTAACCATACAAAAATAACTTCCTTTTAATACTACACGAGTAAGGAAATCAAAATTTTGCAAGCCCTGTAAACCCCTCATGCATACTTAACTTTTTAAACAACAACCAATTAAACAATGAGATTCCTTCTTGAGGTATAATAAACAAACAATGGAATTTCAACCACCATAACAACACTTCATGAAATCAATGAGTCGTATAAATTAAGATATTAGCAACTACTAAGGGATCCTAAACTATCCATACCTTGAGAATAAATTTTCATACATCTCAACAAGACATACAAGAATACACACCCCTCATTATGCAAGCCTGTTATATAACAACGACATTAAACATTCACATTGCATCAACATGTATAATGAAATAAGTAAGGAAATTATGCTATAAAATAGCCAAATATCAACTAAGAGTGGGACCTCAACTCTCCACCCAACCATAGGTTGACTACACTATAATGATATCTCTCCCTTGAGTTCAATTCAGATTCTAATTAGAATTTTGCAAGGGAATTAAAAAAAATCAAGTGAATTGTTATTAGGAATATAGAGGCCACCTTATCTCCACCCACTTGAACCATGCATTACCACCTCTAGGATATCCAACCTATACCAAGAATCCAGAGCACACTGTTATCTAACTGTGAAACCCACATTCAACCAAAGAAGCATAGAGTTATCCTCTGTAAACCAAGAATGTAGATAGTACAAAGTATCCACCCTTTATCAATAATCCAAATCACTCTACATCTCAACCTATTTTTCTCCTTTTCCATGCTTCATTACGTGTAACCATAGCCAAAACTTGGGTTTGGGAACCTTACCGAGTCATTCCACATTTTTTCCAAGCAAGCTACTTCTTTAGCTCTTGTATTCTACTGATGAAACATGGTATGCCTAGTCTGACATACCAACACCCACAACCGAATTGGAGGATCGTGTTTCCTACAGGTCGACCATGCCTTTTCCCAACATGTATCATTATAATGTCAATATACCATATCAATAATTTGTGTCCTCTTCTCTCCATAACTCTCTCATCCTGTTTTTTCATGCTAAATCCATCCTTGCATGTTGGTTGTCCACACGCAGTCCAGAAGACATGATATATGAGTAAGGGCTTATCCTCCATTCAGAAAGCCCACATTCTTCCTCCTTTATACCAAATCGACTATTAAAGGTCATAAATATTAACTAAACCAGTCAAGGATATGCTAGCAATTAAATGAACAACTTACCATTCCCCAATTCCCAAGAAATATTCTCCTTAAGGCTTTAAACCCATGTCCCCTCTTTCATCCAGTTATTTTTTTACATTTCCACATTTAGTTACAAGACCTTAAGTCGATAAAATATTTACAAGAGGGATTAAAGAAATGGTTTCCATAGACTCCACCCCCTTAGAGGAACACCTCCGTAGGTGTTATATATCTAAACATGATTATAACCATCCTCTATATGAAGCATAAATTTCATTGTGAGCTTTATATAGACAACTTTCTATGTTTATTTACAATCATAGAAATGATATCTATTTAAACATATTTAAGTGATTTTTTTTTTATATATTTTTAAAAATAAATATGATCAAACTAATTATAAAAATTATCATTAGTAATAAATATAATCATAATTTAATGTTATTATCCATAATTTGATGTTACTTTTTGAAAACAAGTTAACTCATTACTATTATTTAAGAAAAAGCATATCACTTAAAATAATCCTTAAAATTAGACAATAGTTTCTACTAAATATTTTAAGATCTTAAAATATGAACATATTTCCTTTCATTTGGAAAAAATAAGCTCTTAGTTAATAAAAAAATAGTTTTCAATTTTAGATAATAATAATAAAAAAATAAAAATAAAAAAATAAACTTCAATAATTTCTACTCTATTTTTTATAATTAGAATATATTTATTTTTGATTAAATTTAATCTAAATCATAAAAATAAATACTACTCATAAATATAATTGAACATCTTATTAAAAAAATATAATTTAACATTGGTTTTTTAAAAATGTAAATATGCTATAAATTTATATTAATAAATATGGTAAAAGAAACTTTTTAAGATCTTAATAATAAAATATAATTAAAATTAGCATTAAAAAAATTATAATAAATTTTATTAATCATTAATTTTCTATATTCCTATTATATTGATAAATATTATGAGAAATCCTTTAATGAGGGTGCTTCGGGTGGGTGTTCTCTCACTTGCTTTGATATCATGTCAGTTCACGAAAAGGGTTCTGACCTCATTATATTTGCCACATTGTATGAGGTCTCACATTATTGATAATGGCATGAAGCCGGCACCAGATTAAAAGAAATTTGAATATTGCAGGAAATATAAGAAGGTAGAAAAGGATTTATGACGAGAATTTTGTTAGATTGATAGAGTTGAGGAAAAATTGAGAGTATAGACTACAAGTTAACTAAGATGAGAATTTTGTTAGATTGATAGAGTTAAGGAAAATTTGAGAGTATAGACTACAAGCTAATTAAGAGAATTTTGTTAGATTGATAGAGTTAAGGAAAAATTGATAGTATAGACTACAAGTTAACTATTTTATCAATTAAATTAATTAACGTCTTTTTCTTTTTTAATGTTGGTAGTGACCAACTAAAATAGATAATTGAATGTTGGTAGTAATCGATCAACATGGATATCTAGATATTCTCTCCAGTAATTGTTATGACTCTCTGGATTTTTGCTTGCAAGTAGTATTTTTTCTTATTATGTTGGTGTATGTCAATGTCTAGCACAACGTGACAGTGTTTATAAACTTTAGTTAGACAAAATCTTACTAACCTCAAAACATTAAAATTATATTATTGATCTAATTTCCCTTCAAACAAACTAATAACAAAAACACATCGATTTATGTAAAAATTTATATAATTTGTCGTTTAATGTAATACAAAGTCCACAAATTTATATATATATATATA
Organism: Pinus albicaulis; assembly: GCA_034641835.2. Lineage (NCBI taxonomy): Eukaryota > Viridiplantae > Streptophyta > Pinopsida > Pinales > Pinaceae > Pinus > Pinus albicaulis. Next base: position 430,581,274 of record CM076569.1, read on the forward strand.
TATATATATATATATATATATATATATATATATATAAACTATCATAATTATCCTCAAAAATATATAAACAAATTAAAATAAATTTTATCCCTAGTTAATTCTTATTTTCACGGTATATATCAAAAGATTAGCGAAAGATCATAACCAACCTTATGAATGACTCATTTGATATTTAGAATAGGTGGAGAGTAATGATTGAGTGTTTTCTATCTCGCGGACCTTATCCATAACTAATAGATTTTATTGATGAATGAGTGCTATCTACCTCATAGACCACTTATTCAAAATAGATGGTTGGTTAGTGGGCAAGTACATTAAGACATAAATTTCATGTACAACATTTTGGTTGCTGCAAAATAGTTAGAATCTACATAATTTCACATAATTTGCTTTTTCATTGCTTGGTCGGTTTATGATTTAAAAATAAAAAATTGAATTAAAAAGGATATATTTTAGTTTTTAGCATATATTTTTAAATATATAAATAAATGTATTGAAAGGAATTGTTAATTAAAATATATTATATGATTTGATATAATAATTTGCCAATAATGTTGAGTAGTTTAACAATATTGGAATGGACGGGGTGATATTAACAATGTTGATCCCAATCGCTCAAATTATTTTAATAAATATTTTAATAATTATCAAAATTGTAATTTTATATTTTTATAAATTTAACACTATTAAAAAAACAAATTAATAATTTAAATATATTTAAATAATAATAAAAATATATTTTTAAAAATTTAATATTAATAAATTTATAATTTTTTTAATTAAATTATAGTTTTTATTTAAAAGACAATATTTTTTATAATAATGATGATGATAGTTAACGTCTATTGAGACCAAACTTTGGTTTATTGGACCTAAAGAAATGAATTATTTAGTTTTTTTTAAAATTGTACTCCTATGCTCAAAAAGTTTGGAGAGAAGAGCTCACTATAATTTTGACATGTTAAAAGGCTAGGAACGTCGATATTGTAATAAAGATTATGAAACTGAGATCTAATGTTGGTGTACGCAGGACACTCTAAAAAGAAGTGATTTTCATCCTTAATGTTCATATTCTAATAGAGATGGCAGATCCTTTCCACCCATGGTGTTTTAGGAACTACCAAAAGGATCTACCCAACAACCTATTTCACTATAAAACTCATGAGAGTTCATTCTTACCTTGATTATATTTATTTATTTATTTATCTTTTCATACGATTATATTTATTATTATCATTTATCAATTGATATCAAAATATTATTATTTACATCATTAGCATTTTGAAATTTTAATTAGTAAACATCAAAGTTCAGTTGTTAGCTTACTTGCTTGTGTGGCCAGCCCTATTACTTATGCATCAGATTATATTCCTAATGTGCTTACCTATGTTGTTATTTATTAAATTAATTTAAAAAATTAATGTTTTGAAGCATGGATTATTATTGGACATCAAGTTTTCTTTTAGTGGACTTGCACACATTGTTATATCAATTAAGTATACATATAGTTAATTATTAAAACTTAATTATTATTTTTATCATTAATTCATTATTCAAAAGACATTGTCGAATGTTTTAATAACTATTATCAAATTATTTTGATATTATAACTATACTTGTTTTTATGTTAATTGAGACTGCTTTTTATACTTCTCTGCTATAAAGTGATATTGTTATCGATGTATAAGGTGATATTTTTATCGATGTAGCTTATGGAATGGGGGATAAAACCACTTATGTTGATAGGGTGGCAAGAAAATGATAAAGATGGTTATATTATCTATATTTTTTTAAATATATTTATCGATTTTATGTTTCAAACTCATTTTGAGTTGAGTGGTCATTTTTCAATATTAAGGATGGATGTTTTGAGACATTTATGAAACAAAGCGCATAAAATCTCAACAATCAACCGTTAATGTAGACATCCTTCTATGGCACATATATTGGGTAAGTTTCCTTGAGGTTCAATGGATATTATTTCGTTTTTATCTTTCTATATAGAACTCTGGAAGGCCATGTCATCCCTTATTCACCCCATTCCATATTGTCATATTTAATCGTGTTTGTGATCTTCACAGTCTTTCTCCTTGAGCCACTCTTGTTCTTTCTTTGTCTTAGCTTCGTATGAATTTCACAGAAAATCTCATTGGTCTTCAGGTTTTTGCTCCTTCTCTCTCCAACTATTAAGATGTAATGGTCCCTTCGACCACCTTAGCCTCAACCAACTAAATCGGATGTATTACCTTTTCTTAACCTAAAATCCATCATCGTGTAATGGAAATGTGGCTAAATAATTTCATCCTCTCCCAAAGTTCTAAGAATTATCCTTGGATGATCTGAATGGAAAATGGCATCCACCCATGTTATTTATCTACCCATGTTATCCATCCACCCATGGAATCTATCCATGGTATTATAAATGTCATCGACCCAAGGTATTCATCCACCCATTGTATTTATTCGCCCATGGTATTGTAAGTGGCATATATGCATCATATTCATCCACCCATGGTATGTATCCACCCTTGGTATTCATCCACACATGGAATTTACCCATGGTATTGTAAATGGTATCTACCCATGGTATTGTAAGTGGTATCTACCCATGGTATTGACCCATGGTTTTGGCCCATGGTATCCACCTATGGTATCTACGCATGGTATTGTAACTCAAAAAAGGTTATAAATAACAAGTCTCAGTTTGTAAAAGGACAAATTTGTCCACCACAATGTAGCTTCTACAGTTATTCTTTGTTTTAATAAAACAAGTTTCTTTGTGGTTTTATTTGCTTTGTGTTCTCTTTTTTTCCTGGCATTCTAATTTTGCAGATCTTATCACATCCATTTCAAATTTTTAGATCTTGGGGGCCTCCCCCTGAGATCTGGATCAGTGGTATCAGATTCAGGTTACGCCTCCATGGGAATGAGGGTTTGAAACATATTTCAGTCTCACTGTTTTGCAACAATCTTCAGCAAACTACATTAATTTTTTTTTGGGCAACAAGTTTATAGATTAGATCTGAAACTTTTGGTGAAAAAATTACAAAAACAAAGACCAGATTAGGATTCCTTGCAAGAAAATACTCAAATTCAAAAAAAAAAAAAATCGGCCGAATTGGAGTTCGGATGAGGGAGATATCGCTGATTCAAAATTAGCAATGTTGCAGCAATTTTTCTGACGATAATTCATGGATGGTGGATCTCATCTCATTTCTTGCAGTTTTCAGTGGGAAATTTCAGATAAATGGTTATATATCTACGCTCCCCTTGAAAAATCACCTGATTTCAAAAAAAAAAATCGGTTGAATCAAAGTTCGAACGAGGGATTTATCGCTGATTTAAAATCAGCTTTTTTTTCAGAAATTTTGTGATGACGGGATAGTTCTAGCACGCATATGAGAGTCTAGGGTCTCCAAATATCAATTTCAAACACATGAGAATATGCAGAATGATCATTCCATTTCGAAAAACAAGTTATAATAAATATTCTAAGTTATATTAACTGAGTTATGCTCATTTTAATTTTGGAGTAGCATTCAGAGCGGGTTTCCTTTGGAGATGTGCCCTCCCACCCCGCTTTAGTAAGCACTTACTTCACATTCATCAGTTTCAGCATAGCAGCATTCGGCCTGGGTTATTTTGAGACGTGACTTCCCACGCCCAGCTATGTAGGCACCTACTACTTCATCAAAAATTAGCGTCACGGTTATGGGTCAACCGCACAAAATCCTTCACATCGAAGTCCATTTGCTAGGTTGCACACTGTTAGTAACACAGTTGGTCACAAGAATTACAGGGTATCTCTATCCTCGAATCTTCGTTTTTCATGGTTTTGGTTCATCCACAAACCCACACTTCATTGAAGTCCATTTGCTAGGCCGCACACTGTCAATATCACAGTTGGTCACACACATTACAAGGTATCTCTATCCCTGGATCTTCGTTCATCACGGTTACGGGTTAACTACACAAAACCCTTCTCTTCACTGGCTCTTCATATTCAACAAAGGCTTCTCAGGAGGGAACTTCACGCAATGGGGACCATTACTTCTTAATAATGGAGGAATGATCTGAATGGAAAATGGCATCCACCCATGGTATTCATCTACCCATGTTATCCATCCACCCATGGAATTTACCCATGGTATTCTAAATGTCATCGACCCATGGTATTCATCCACCCATTGTATTTATTCACCAATGGTATTGTAAGTGACATCTATCCATGATATTCATCCACCCATGGTATGTATCCACCCATGGTATTCATCCACACATGGAATTTACCCATGGTATTGTAAGTGGTATCTACCCATGGTATTGACCCATGGTATTGACCCATGATATTATAAGTGGTATCTACCCATGGTTTTGACCCACGGTATCCACCTATGGTATCTATGCTTGGTATTGTAACTCAAAAAAGGCTATAAATAACAAGCCTCAGTTTGTTAAAGGGCATATTTGTCCACCACAATGTAGCTTCTACAGTTATTCTCTGTTTTAATAAAACAAGTTACTTTGTGGTTTTATTTTCTTTGTGTTCTCTTTTTTTTCTGGCATTCTAATTTTGCAGATATTATTAGGTCCATTTCAACTTTTTATATCTTGGGGGCCTCCCCCCAAGGTCCGGATCATTGGACTTCACCAAGTCAAGCTCAACTGAATAAGAGATTTCTTTTTATACAAATTTCATCAAGAACTGATAATGAGATTGAAAGTTAAGGAAAATTAAAATTTTCCATAAAAGGAAACCCTATCACGTAGGAAAGAGCTTCCCATGTGGCACCCATGCGACATCCACATGGTGCCCACATGGCATTACCATGTTGGATTAACAATAAGACTTTTATGTGAGTATGCCCAATGTGTGGAGTTTGGACCCAATGCCATGATCTGCACACCATAATACTTAGATCTTCGAATATTCTGGACCTTTGAACCTTTAGGCTAGCCTAGCTATGGACTACCCCTGCACGCTTGTGCGATTTGGACTACCAATCCTTTATATTTCTGCTCAGAGTTAATAATTTAATAATGTGCAGGTCTTACCCCACTTTGTAAAATTAGAAATGATTGACTCAACCCTTCTCCGAACTAACCTTAGCTTGAGCCCCTACCATTACCACCACTCACCATATATATGTATGTATGTATGTATGTATCATATGTGCACATCTTATCCAATCTAGTTCTGGTTCGACTACAAACAACCATTATAGGCTACCTGTATTAAAACTTAAAACACCTTTCTGGGTTTTTTAGCAACCTTTCCCTTCGAACAAGGCCTAAAACATAGGAAATTAATTCCTTAAGGTACACAAGACACATTCAAATGAAAATCAATGATGATTACATACATCCATAGAAACATAATCTTGCCTTCCCTTAGGTATTCACACAGCTAGACCTAGAAATCAACACTTTGTTTCTTTAGCCACATTAATACTAATGATTTCGATTTTAACCATACAAAATTAACTTCCTTTTAATAATACACGTGTAAGGAAATCAAAATTCCGCAAGCCCTGTAAACCCCTCATGCATACTCAACTTTTGAAACAACAACCTATTAAACAATGAGATTCCTTGTTGAGGTATAATAATAAAAAAAATGGAATTTAAACCACCATAACAACATTTCAGGAGATCAATGAGTCATAGAAATTAAGATATTAGCAACTACTGAGGGATCCTAAACTCTCCATACCTTGAGAATAAATTTTCATACATCTCAACAAGACATACAAGAATACACACCCCTCGTTATGCAAGCCTGTTATATAACAACGACATTAAAAATTCACATTGCATCAACATGTACAATGAAATAAGTAAGGAACTTATGCTATAAAATAGCCAAATAGAAACGAAGAGTGGGACCTAAACTCTCCACCCAACCATAGGTTGACTACACTACAATTATATCTCGCCCCTGAGTCGAATTCAGATTCTAATTATAATTTCGCAACGGAATTAAGAAAAAGCAAGTGAATTGTTATTAGGAATATAGAGGTCACCTTATCTCCACCCACTTGAACCATGCATTACCACCTCTAGGATATCCAACCTTTACCAAGAATCTAGAGCACACTGTTATCTAACTGTGAAGCCCAGATTCAACCAAAGAAACATAGAGTTATCCTCTGTAAACCAAGAATCTAGATAGTACAAAGTCTCCACCCTTTATCAAGAATCCAAATCACTCTACACCTCGACCTATTTTTCTCCTTTTCCATGCTTCATTACGTGTAACCATAGCCAAAACTTGGGTTTGTGAACCTTACCAATTCATTCCACATTTTTTCCAAGAAAGACACTTCTTTAGCTCTTGTATTCTACTGATGAAACCTGGTATGCCTAGCCCAACGTATCAACAGCCACAACCAAATCGAAGGATTGTGTTTCCTGCAAGTCGACCATGCCTTTTCCCAACATGTATCATTCTAATGTCAACATCCCATATCAATAATGTGTGTCCTCTTCTCTCCATAACTCTCTCATCTTGTTTTTTCATGCTAAATCCATCCTTGCATGTTGGTTGGCCACACGCAGTCCAGAAGACATGATAGAGGAGTAAGGGCTTGTCCTCCATTCAGAAAGCCCACATTCTTCCTCCTTTCTACCAAATCGACTATTAAAGGTTTATTCATAAATATTAACTAAACTAGTCAAGGATATGGTAGCAATTAAATGAACAACCTACCACTCCCCAATTCCCAAGAAATATCCTCCTCAAGGCTTTAAATCCATGTCCCCTCTTTCATCCAGTTATTTTTTTTACATTTCCACATTTAGTTACAAGACCTTAAGTCGATAAAATATTTACAAGAGGGATTAACACAATGGTTTCCATAGACTCCACCCCCTTAGAGGAACAACTCCGTAGGTGTTATATATCTAAACATGATTATAACCATCCTCTATACGAAGCATAAATTTCATTGTGAGCTTTATATAGACAAATTTCTAAGTTTATTTACAATCATATTCACATTTTCTTAATAAAAAAATAGAAATGGGTACAACACCCTCATTTTATCATCCATCTCCCATGTGGCTTCCTCTACCCAAAAGTGTTTATGTTGCACCTTGACCTACTAGATTTTTTTATTCTAGAGCATGATTTTCCTTCAATCTAGAATGGACAGAGGTTTTGGTTGGAGCTCTCTCTCTAGCTCTACTTATTAGGGTCCTATAATTTATAGGATGGCATGATTGTAGCTGTAATTTTGTATATGATATGTTGTAAATAATTTTCCATTTTGCAAATGTATTTCCAAAATGAAAGGAAAGAAAAGAAAAGAAAAACAAAAACAAAAATGGGATAAAAAATATATATGTGAAAATAAAAAATAAAAAATAAAAAAACATGTGAAAAATAAAAATAATAAAACACACCAGAAAAATTAAGTTTACACAAGTGAGCAAGCCTAAATGCCACTCAAAAAATGAAAAAATTCATCAATAATACTTAGAAATTTGTGAATAAATGTGTTGCTAGTTACAATTCCACATTAGATTAGGACCAATAGATTAGTTAGTTTAATCACATTGTTTAAAAGTGATTAAGTTGCATTAAACAAAAAATAGTTTAAATTTATGAATAAAATTAATTAACAAAATTTTATAAATGTGGTTAATTAGGAATCCAAAAGACAAATTAGCAATATTAGAAAAATCAAAAGAAATATGCTTTCAAATTTAAATGTGCCATTATAGATTAATTAAATAGTTTAGGTTAATTAATCTCATCTTTTGCGTGATTAATGTAAATTTGTAATAAATTCTTTTTGGATGTGACATGTTTTTCATGATGTAATAAAAAGGAATTGATTTTCAATGGGCCCGATGTGGCCCACCCAGATCAACGATTCTTATACCACTCTACAACCCCCATCCCCATCCGAGGTTTATTCTACAAGGAGGGTCCAGGGCAGCAGTCTCCATAATACCACCCAACGCAACGTGGTGCCCTATCCTTTTCCCCACACCACCCTTCCAAAACAATATACCGCCTACACCCCCTTTCGGGTCTCCTCCAAAACCACTCTCCATCTCTCGTTCGAACTCTAACAACCTTCCCACCAGTTCGCTCCTACCCCACCATGTGGCAGCATGCCAAATATCCCTCTCCCGACCATTAGATTAAAGATTCATCCCGCAAATAATCCTTTCCCATTCACGTTATGAAACTACATGTTTTCCCCATTCATTAAGAAAAAAACTCGTTGACATTTACTCTCCACAATCCTAATAATGATATAATTATAACGGTTGCGTTTCAAAAACCATAAAATCCTAAATCCTATAGCTTTAGAAGCTCCATTTGTCCATAAATTGTCATTGTTAACACTCCAAAGTATGATAGTCAGAGAATTTATTGAAGAAACCATAAAGCCCTTTCCTACTTTCATACGATAAATTGGCCTAATACTAGGTAATTACCACCATTTTTCCCCTATTTTTTCTTTTGAATTATGTCTTCCTGAAAGAATAACTTTTTTTGTAGAGAACCCCATGTTTCCTCGAGGAGCAGAGGTTGAACACCAACCCTAAGTCGACCAGTTGTATCAGATTGATCAAACCAATTTTCAGTTCGATATGTACGAACTTGAAAATTGGCTTAAGTAAAAATACCTTGACCATAGTGATGATTGAGGACAATGGAATTCTTCCATACCCTAATTTATTTTCCCTCATACCTACTGTGTCCCTGATTTTGTGACCTAGTGTCAGTCCAGATATCTACCTATTCAAAGAACCATTGTGGCCCAAAATGGTGAAGTCATTTTTGTCATTAATGGTGAATCTGTTTCACAAATGCTCGAGTTTCCAAATATATATTCTATGATGACTTTTCACCCAAACATACTCGTTGAAATATACAACAAGCTCGAATTTCCTAAAAGAACCAAAATATTTAAAACCTTTCCACCAGAGAATGCTCAATTAGCTAAATAAAACCCTCCTTATCCCTCTTCCATGTTCCATGAGATGACCAAGAAGATAATTTCAATGGTTTCATGCCCATTTGGATAACATTCAGACCATTGGGTTGATGAAATCATCCTAGCCTTCCTCTTTGTGTTTTCATGAAATGAAAAACCTTATGCCATTTTTTGTTACAATGAGTTCCTGGCAGAAATCAGTTATGACCAGTTCATGAAATTATCAACTAAAGGAGTTTTTAAGTATACATCCATACTCATGTATTTGTTTCTTTGTTATCATCTAGACAGGTTTCCCTTTCAGTTAAAAAAACTAGACAGTCAAGGAAACACCGAGTTAGTTATTCACTATACTAGCTTGGTCAGGAAGAACAACATTGAATTCACCTTTAGTAATTTTGTAGATCAATTTTTACATGTCACTTCCAGTGTGTTAATAGTGATGCATAACCCATGATACATGTAGAAATCAAGAAAATATTGCAATTAAGTGACCAAACTAGAATAGGGATTGGTATTTATACCAATCTTATACATTGAGTAGATTATATGGTTGTGAATTACCACCTTACCAACTTCCCAAGTTTGTACCAGTTGAACTCTTTTCTTTAGAATACATTAGAAAAATGATCAATATCGATCAATTAAATTTTTTGGCAGAAAAGAAGAAAGCACAGTTCATAATAAAGACACAAGTTGGCCCACTCGTCTACAATACCAGATTATAAGGACAACATGCAGATAATATTTTGAAACAGATGAACTTAAAACACAGCTTTACATGGTCCTATGATCCTTTGGGGGTAATTTAGAAGTTAAGAGTGGAACAACAATATGCTCCTTATACACATACCACTAGAACAGAAATAAATAATTTCATGAATCAATAACAGTGGTAGGAAAATACCTTATAGGAAGTTGAAGAACATATATTGTCAACAAGCCATACTCCAGTATAGTAAGAAAGCTATGAAAATATATCAAGTTAAAACATATCCCCTACAGTGAGAGATATTTTAGAAAAATAATTTAGAGTATATAATAAGAGATATAAGATCATAGATGCAGGGGAGACACAACAAGAAAGCACAGAGAAAACACATCTAATTATACTGACACGTAAATGCACACCATCAGTGCTTGGGAGAGAGGAGATTATTACTTCATCTGCAATGACCCCCATGACAACAAACACACCAAGTTCATCATCAAGAACAAAGATGGAGCAAAATAAGAAGGAACCAAGTATTTTTGTTTCTTACGAAGAGATTAAAATGAAGAAATTAGCACTCAAGGCTTCTACATTCACACAGTTCTGGAAACAAACAACTGCTTCCCAACACAGGCTCCTCTCAACTTTTGATTCGCAGAAGGGAAGAATGAAGATTGCCTTCTTGGAGCCAAAGGTTGCTAAACCTTGGACAAATGATGATTATAAGTAGGGAATTTCCCTTTTGACACAAATTCAATTCATCTGATAGACCAAATGTATTTACACAAACACTATAGTGAGATGATTTTTAGTACATTAACTACTTCATCTATGACAACAACCAAGCTTCAAAATTTTGTACATAATATCTAGACACAGTTGAAATTAGAAAAAAATCTCTTCTTTAGGTAAAAATAGAAAGACCAATTTTTTAGAGGAACTACTGATCAATTTGGGATATGATCGCAATAATGTGAAAGAAGCTGACAATATTATAAAAACCAAAAATGCAGACATAGCAACATTGAGAAAGAAGCTAAAGTTTCCCACCATTAAAGACCAACAAGCCAAAGAGTTTCGAGAACTTGAGAAGGAAAAGGAAAATATGTTCAAAATTATTACTGAACAGAATGATCATATTTCTAATATGGAGAAATAAATATAGAAACTTTTAAAATAAATAGAGTATTAGACCACTCCAGTACTAGCTATCCCTTTCGCCACTATCCCAACAACAGGTATAACAATAGGAGAAGCATAAAATTCAACAACAACTTCAACTGTAGAAACACAATCCAACACTACTCCAGCAGATTTAGCTAAAGCAATGGAAGACTTGTTCCTTAAAGATCAGCATATTGAAAAATTGACTGAAAAGATAAACAAATTACGGGAACAAAAACTTAAATTGGACAATTCCTATCTAGCAGAGCTACAAAAATCATACAAAGTTTCAACAAGGGGAGAATATTTATAGAACCAAAAAGTTATGGAAAATACCATTGCACAAGCCAAAGAGAACATTTGGATGGAAAATAATGAAACCATTACAAAAATACGACCATTTATTGAGATCATATTTGAACAAAATGAATTGGTGCTTAAGTCAATAAATTTAATAGCTTATGTGAACAAGGAAATTTGCCCCAAACCCAGTATTTCCAGTGATCTGATCAAGATATTAAATTCAAAATCCAGAGAATAATTAGAAGCATTAGATATAGAGGACATAACATATGCCATTCTGTAAGTGAGAAAGATTATCAACAAGAAAAATATGATGGTACAATTGTAGAACAAATGTGGCAGTTTGCAGACTATAACATAGATGTTTCACAAGAAGTTTAATATTTTACATCAAAAAGGTCTCCCTGGACTGCAAGGAATGGGAGATAATTTGATCAATCTTGAAGACTATCAGCAGATATTATACAGTATTGCCACAAACAAATCAAATTTTGTAAAGTTTATAGGAACCAATATAGGGAAGGCATTCATGGAAGGTCTCAGTTATGACTTACTAATAAAAAATGAAGTAAATAATTTATTTCTTGCTAAGCCTACCTTTGAAAGATACACAGAGGTACATGAAACATATTGAAAGTTTATCAGGCTTCCACTGCCAGATGAAAAAAGAAGGGAAAAGTTGTGTTAATTAATACACTAAAATTCATCAAGCATTCATAAGAAAGTCAACAACATAATAGTTATTTTTCATGTCCAGTAATCTCCAACCATGCTTGAAAATAGTGTTAGCAACTACTCCATTTTCATATTTCCTATATTTTTGTTCTATCTTTGTACAATATTTTTTAATATTTTTTAAAATATCTCAAAGTTTTCACTCAAGATATTTTTTGATAAGTTTGTATAAATACTTCCAAATTCAAAGTATTATGGGTTGGGATTTGTATGAAGAAATAAATATTTGATGTAAAGTTATTCCTTGAGCTCAAGAGTAAATTTTTTAGTAATACAGAAAGCTTTTCAGGATTTGTGTGTCAAACTTATTGGTGAAGTTATCTTCTCTTGTTAGTGTTTTCTTCTTTGTCAATTCATATGTTTCTCTTATCTATTTTGTTCAAAGAAAATTAAGAATTTTTTTTTTTCCAAGTATACTCAATTCTGGCTTCTGAAAAAGGTTAATGTTTTCAACTAAAATTAAATAATAAAATTCTTAATTTCTCTATGTTTGATGGATCCTTAATCTCTTCTTCTTCACCATCTCACAAATATCATAAGATCTAATAAGTCTTCCTACCTTTTTCTGTTAAACTTATTTGTCACTAATACAATTGATCAACTTCAAACTTAATTGACTCCATTTCCCAATGTCTTTCTCTTTTTCTTCCAGCCAAACCATTTTAAAAACCAAACTCTAAACTTTCACATCTAGCCTAAGATCCTACAAATAAAACAAAGCTAAATATGACAGAGAGATCCCTCTCTAAGTTTAGAAGGGCTAGCTTCTAAACTTAAAAGTTGTTTTGTGGTTACCTGTAGGTTTCTTTCATAGCCTTAATAAATTATGGAGTGCTAACATTATGGCGACCATATTGGGGACGAAAAAATTTCAGTTAAAATATATTTTCCCTACTGAAATTTTGGTCTCAGTGCTTAAAGTTATTTCTAAGTTTGTGGCTAAGAAATAGATCCGATTAAGGTTGTTTTCCACCTATAAATTGCACATATTCTACATTTTTAAATATAAAATAAATATATATCGCTCCTAAAATAATTCACACTAGAACACATCCAGATCCAAAATCTTTGAAAACTGTAAATAATCCAGAAAAAATAATAAGAAAAAGGAGTGTAACAGAGATTGAGTTAAGTGAAAGTCTCCTGCTAAGGGTTAATTACCTTCCTGAGAGTTTTTTCACTTTAAAAGATATATATTTTTGGATATTCAAGATACTCTTTTTAGAAGAAAATCTAATATTTTTGTGCCTAAAACAATTATTGATGAAAACCTGCTAAAACCTTATAAGTTATATAAGACTGCATAAATATTTGAGCCATCAATCACCTAAATCCTCGAATCATTATTTTATTGATTCATCTCCCTTCCATAACCAGGTTCACTTTGTAATCATGTTCCTCCATTAGTTCCCTCGAGTAGCTCTATGCTTAGTTCAATCAGCTCTACACCCAGTTCATGTACTATTCCTACCGCTTCCACTACAACATGAGAAGTTTTTATAACTCCACATTTCTTACCAATGATACCCACATATATTAATATTACATATTCCTCTCATCCCCATTTTCCCATCATGGTTTCCCATTATGCTCCTCTGATTTTAGCAAGGAAACTTAATCCCATGCCACAAGGTTATCAAACTCAGATACCTCAGTTTGATGGCACTCGACCAATTATTGCTCAACAACATATAGCTCAAATGAATGATTATTTTATTTACAAGAATTTGATAAAGATGATATTAATATGAGGCTATTTTCCCAAAGCCGCATAGCGGAAGTTAAAATATTATTTAAATCATTACAAGTTGCCTCTATCCTAGACATAACTCAATTTCATGGAACTTTTCTTAGAAGGTGGGAAATAAAGAAAAACCCTCTTGAGAACTTAGCTAAATATGAGAGTATCAAAATAAATTTAGAATAATCAATACAAGATTATTATACATGTTAAATAGTGTTTATAATTCCATTCCAACTGCAATACAACCTTCTCCTGGATTAGCCTTGCTTTGTTTTCCAGATGGTTTTGATTTGGATATGGACTACCAACTTAGCGAAAGAAACCCTGCACTTTAGAAGAAATGAATATGAATGCAATTAGTGTAGAAAAAAACTTGTTAGAAAATAGAGCTAGATTGAAAACTAAAAGAAAGGTCCAAATCAAAGAAGAACCAATGTCTTCTTCTTCAAATGCTAAGTTAGATACCTTAGTGAAAACTATGGAGAGAATGATGGATAGAATAATCTTAGCTAATAGAACTCCCCCAAGATAAAATCAAGGAGGTCCTCCTATTAGAAATCCTATTTTCAAAAGAAATCCTCCACAAATTAAAGAAAGATAACAAAGAGGCCCAATTGATCAACAATGAATTAGGCCTCCATCTCAAGAAAATTATGTTGATCGAGAAAATGAATTAACAGAAGAACCGGAAGAAAACCAGATAAATATATTTGGAATAAATTATATAGATCAAATATTATTTACCAAAGAGCAATAAGATTAGTTTTTTTTATCACAACCAGAGTAAGACCTTTAGAATTATAGGAATAAAAACAAGGATATCAAAATGGAATGATGGAGTTATACAAAATATACAACTTAAGAAGCAAGAAATTTGTTGAAATCCTCCTAAAAAAACTAAAAAATATGCTCTCTCAACTATTCAAACAAAAATAGATCCTCAAAGAGAAATCTCTTAAAAAATAGAGGCTACTTCAAATAGTTGAACAAAAAATGATCCTCAAAAGGAGATTGCTAAAAAACTAGATGCAAATGTCAAAGAAGCTGAAAAAATGACAAACATATTTTAGCATTGAAACTGAATTGGCTAAAGTAAAAATTCCCATTACTTTGACTGAATTAGTGACTAAATATGTATAGAATACCCAATTCATGAAAGCTTTGAAGATAGAATAAAGGACAGACATAGCTAATTTAAATGATGACCGACCTGTGTTATTGTTTGGACCTATGGTCGAAGGCATATCCTAAGATGAGAGTGTTCCACCTTTTTACATTATCTTGAATATTCATGACAAAATCTTACATAATTCAATTCTTGATTCTGGTGTTTCCTATATTTTAACACCAGGGGCTATCATGAAAAAACTAAGACTAGACATCACAAGACCTTACAAATATTTATATTCTTTTTATTCTATCAAAGTGAGATGTCTAGGGATGATTAAAGATATGTGTGTCACTTTAGTTCAAATACTAGCCAGGAGTTTATTCATGGAAATTGTAGTAGTAGACATACCACCCAAATATCAGATTCTATGGTCAATATCATGGGGTGAAAATTTACATGGTACTTTGAAAATGGATTTGAACTATGCCACCATTCCTGTATTTTCCTAACAAAGAAGGTTATACAGAGAAACTTTGATGAAATACATGGTCAGTAGTTAAAAAACAACTATCCCATGTACTCTATGCACTATGACTTGGATTCCTTCATGATCTAAAATGAAAAACCAATGGACGAGGAAGTGTTAGAACTAGAGATTGAACCCAAAAAAATGAACAAAATAATAGAAACTGAAAAATAAATGTGGAGGGAGAAGCTCTTTGGAATATGGATTTATATGGAGTTGTGTGTAAGGATGGTGAAGGAGTTGGTGTCTATATCATGAACTCATCAACCAATATGTCAAAGGGACATGGCTCTAAACTAAATTTTAAGTGCACCAATAACATAACAAAATATGAAGCTTTAATCTTAGTGCTGCAAATTTTAAGGAAATGAGGAGCAAAAAGAATTTGTGTACCTGGATATTCTTAGATAATTATAAAACAAATAAAGGATGAGTATTCTACTAAACACCTTAGATTAAGAGCCTATAGGAATGCAATTTTATATTTTATGCAATGTTTAATTGAATCTGATTTGTTTGTTATCCCTAGAAGCCATCATATTTGAGATAATCCCTTGGTTGTTTCAGCTAGTACTTGCAAAATGCATTTTCACCCCAATAGGGAATATGTGGTAGAAGTCAAACATAGGCCAGTTGTCCTTGAAAAGGTAAGATATTGGAAAGTTTTCGATAATGATGACAAAATTGAAAATTTTATAAAGATGAAATATGAATTTGAATGCGTTAATATTGGCATGGATAATGATATTGATAATGATGTAAATAGTAACAAAATTGAAATGGAATTAAATGAAACTAATGACAACCAAGAAGAGCTACCATTAGAAGAGGATTGTAGAAGAGGATTGGTGCCAAGAGGATTGTTACCATTAGAAGATATTTTTGACTTGATGTGCCCAAAAACCAAAAATTGATCATATGGTTAATGATGTAGAAGACTGTAATATTGGAATGCAAGAAAACCCCAAAATTGTAAAATTGTCTAAATCCTTGCCTCCTAAAGAAAAACAAAATTACATGGAACTTCTTAAGGAATTCTCTGATGTATTTGCATGGAGTTATGAAGACTTGAAATCTTATGACACTTCTATCATTAAGCACATCATCCACATTAAAGAAGACCAAAAGAACTTAAAAAAAAAAACTAACAAGAGTGAATCCAACATTACTGCCCCTGATTCAGAAAGAAGTGAGGAAACTATACGATGCCAAAATCATAGTACCCTTGAGGTTCTCAAAATGGGTTTCGAAAATTTTATTGCCAACCAAGAAGAAAACAAGTGAAATTAGACTCTGTGTAGACTTTACGAACTTGACGAAAGTCCCACTCAAAGACAAATATCCCCTGCCCAAAATGGATCACATATTACAAAAGGTAGTTAGTTACAATAGAATATCTTTTTTAGATGGATTTTTAGGTTACAACTAGGTTTTGGTCCATCCTGATGACCAACACAAAAAACCAATTTAATACACCATGGGGCACTTTAATGTATGTAGAAATGCATTTTGGCCTTAAGAATGTTGGGGCCACTTTCCAAAGAGAAATGGATATTTCTTTTGCTAATGAAATTTATAATTTCATTGTAATATACTTATATGATATCATTGTATTTTAAAAAACAAATGAAGAACACTTGTTGCATTTAAGGAGAGCTTTTGAAAAATGCAGAAAATTTGGCATCTCCTTAAACCCTAAGAAAACTATTTTTGGTTTAGATGAGGGAAAACCCTTAGGTCATATCATTTCCAAAGAAGGAATTAGAATTAATTGCATTAGAGTAGAAGCCATACAAAAATTTGCAACTCCTAGACACAAGAAAGGAGTTAAATCCTTCATTGGGAGAATAAATTTTCTTAGGAGATTTATCCCTAACTTGGCCGAAATATTAAGATCAATTACAAACATGTTGAAAAGGGATATTGAGATTAAATGGAATACTGAAATCAAGAAATATTTTAGTGAAGTCAAGTTAGCTTTAACTATTTCTCCTATTTCTGATAAGCCCTGACTTTACTAAGGATTTTATGATTTTGTCTTTTTCTTTTAAAAATACGATTGTAGTTGTTTTATTATAGAAAAATAGTGAAGGTCATGATCAACCCATAGCCTTTTTCAGTAGAGCTTTAAGGGATACATCGCTAAATTACAACATCATGGAGAAGTAAGCCTTTGCTTTGGAGAAAGAATTAAAGGACTTTAGAGTTTAAATTTTACATTCACATATGATTGAATTTGTCCCAAAATTTGTGGTAAAGGATAGACTCACATAGGATGACCCAGATGGAAAGAGATGGAAATAGATTGTTGTGATCCTAGAGTATGACATAGAAATAAAACCAACCGAGCTCATCAAGGGTGAAGGATTTCCCAAACTCATGGTCGAGTCTAATTTTCATTCTCTTGATATTAATTTTATTGTTGTGTTTGATGAACATGAATATATTGTGACTCCACAAGTATCAAAAGCCTTTTCCACATCGCCATGGTATGTAGACATCATTTTTTTACTACAAAATTTATAAGCTCCTCCTGGTTTAACAAAGACTAAATCTAGATTCCTTAAGTTAAAAGCCATAAAATTTTGTATTTTAGATCAGATTTTATATTTGAAATATGTTGGAGGTGTATTTCTAAAGTGTTTTTTGAAAGATAAAGAAGAAAACTTCATGCAGGAATTTCATGAAGGAGACCGTGGAGGACACTTCTATTGGAAAACCACAACCAATAAAATTTTAAGAGCTGGTTTTTACTTGCCCGCTTTGTTTACATATGTGCATAAGAAAGTCACCTCTTACCACCAACGGAAAATTTTTGCAGGCAAGAAAAATATTTTACCTTTACCACTAAAACCTATTTTAGTTGAAGTCCCTTTATAGTAGTGGGATCTAGATTTCATTGGTGAAATTCATCCCACCTCCTCAGGCCAACATAAATGGATATTGATAGCCATTGATTACTTTAAAAAATGGATTGAAGCTATCCCAACTAGGCAAGCTACAAATATTGTCATTATCTAATTTCTAGAGGGAAACATTATGTCCAGGTTTGGGTGTCCCTATAAAATTATCACTAATAATGTTGATTCCTTTAAATCAAAGAAAATGGTTGAATTTTGTGATAAAAACCATGTCAAATTAGGACACTCCATTGCCTACTACCCACAAGGAAATGGATTAGTTGAATCCTAAAACAAAAGTATAGCCAACATTATGAAAAAATTGTTTCAGGAAAACAAAAATTCTTGGCACAAAAATTTGATTAGTGCCCTATGGGCTGACTGAATTACTACCAAAATATCTATTGGAATGTCTCCATTTCAAATAGTATATTTTTTTGATGCAATTTTTCCTACTTCATTAGGAATCCTTGTACTAAAATTACTATAGGAAGCACAAGTGGAAGAAAATTATTTATAGAGAATAATTAACCATACAATACAATTGCAACAAACCAGAGAGGAGGCCTACAATAAGACTCAACTAATTTAGGACAATGTCAAAAATATTTATGACAGAAGGAAAAAAACTGATGATTTCCAGATGGAATATTTGGTGCTGAAATGAGATTCAAAGAATGAAGATAAAGGAAAGCATGGTAATTTTTATATTTTATGGAAAGGGCCATATAAAATCAAAGGTGTTGGAGGCAACAACGCATTTTTATCAAAGAATTTAAAGGAAGAAGCACTACCTAGTGGACCTATTAATGATAGACTTCTTAAACATTATTTTCTTCCAAAATAAATCAGTTCAATTTAGGTTCATTGTATATATGTAATTTTGTTATTCTATTGCAAGATTGAGGGTAGTTCAAATCAAAGGTTGAAGCCTGGAGAGAAGGCCCTAAGCTTATGATGATTGGTTTCCCGCATTTATAAATAACAACAAGTGGATCAAATTTAGCTGCAGAATAAAGACAACATGCCCAATGGATCAAAACTATTGATCTACATCGTTTTTGGCACCTCACAAGGAGAGTTCCATCCCCATTCGAGCCACTATTAGGGTTCTATATTTTATACGATTGCATGATTGTAGCTGTAATTTTGTATATGATATGTTATTAGGTCCATATATTACTAGTGTAGTCCCTTATTGTTGTTAGTGTAGACCCCTTACTTTTATTTTTGTACCCCTGTAGCCCCCTTATTGTTATTATTGTGCCCCATAAAAGGATACTATTGTTATTATTGTGCCCTTACATTATTATTGTTAGGTTGGCTAGGATTACATTGTGACCCCATGGAATCTTCTATATAGAAAGGAGGTTTTATCATTTGAATCATCCAAAAATTGTTGATTTATGTAATGTAAACAAGGTTTCCCCATAGATTTGGTTTATTTATAAGGCGTTGATCTCTCTTTTTTCTATTTTTGGAGCTATTTTCATAACATTTGTATCAAAGCTTTCGATTCTAGGGTTTCACTGCTCCAAACAGGTCATCGTGGAAGTTTCGCTATAACGTTTTTTCTACGAAGGTTCAGAAGCTGAAATTTGAACCACAATAAGATGAAACCTTTAGGAACGGTGTGTAAACATTTCATATCTTGGTTTGCAATATTTTCTGAGATATGATCTGTGGAATTTAGGGTTATTTCAAGCTCCCAAATTTCATCTCAAAGAGGAGACCGTGGGAAAATCTTCATAAGTCTCTCTCTCTCTGAGCATCATATTGGAATTCTATAAAAAGTGACCAAAAGTAAATGGAAATTAATTTAATATGTATAAATTTTAGTGCTGATGGAATTCAAAATGACACGTGGCACACCTTACACATTCACTCTACTAAACTAGTCCATAATTAGGTCATTGTGGGAGATTGGGCATAAGTTTTTCTTGAAGAATCCAAATTAGGTTTGACTTGTGGACATGGAAAGAGGACTCGTAGGGATAATATAGGATATAAATTCAGATATTGAAGATTCTAAACTATAAATATACGTCAGTTTCCATATCGATCTCGTGAAAAGAAAGAAAAAGGTGCGTATTTGTTTTTCAAATTGCATAAGTCTTGTTTGAAAAATTAGTTTGAAGTGATTCCAAGGGAATATTGAAGCATAGATATCAGTATTTGGTTCTAAAATGGGCACAAAAAAGAATTGAACACCCATTAAACCCTCCAAATGCTCTACAATGACTCATCAAGAGTAAGAATTGCAACATGATATATGAATATTACGAGACCAAGTGCACCAAATTTTTCTCTCGCAAAAAGCAACAAAAAATGAAATGGAATTTTTCAAGAAAGGCGTGGAAGCTAAGATGAGTGGTTTGAAGAAAGGAGTGGAAGCTAATATGGATGGTTTGAAGAATGGCATGAAAGCTAAGATAGATGAAAAAATGAAAGAAAACATAGAAGACATGAAGAATGATCTAAATGAAAACATGGAAGGTTTGAAGGAAGGTTTGACAAAGTTGATACAAGAAATTATTCCTAATGGAAAAAATATAGTACAGGAAACTCATGATGAGAATAAAATAAATTTTAATCATGGTTTTGTAAACTCTAATGTTGGATTGAAGACACACCATACTCCGAAGATAGAGATGAGGAAGTTTGATGTCAAGGATCCCATAACATGGATACTACATATGGAGCAATATTTTCATCTCTATAATGTGAAAAAGACACAAAATGTACATTTGCAACTTTACATTTAGAAAAAAAACACATTTTTATGGTACCGATGGCTTTTCTCTCATAAAAAAATTGTCACTTGGTTAATTTTTATGGAGGAAATGAAAGCACATTATGAGGATACAAAGAGCAACACCTTCTTTAGCCAATTGATAAATCTCAAAGAAAAGGTTTCAATGCTGAAGCACATTGAGGACTTCCAAAAATTGAATATATGGGTGGCTAATATTCCATAGGAACACAATAGGGACTTTAAAGAATAACATGTTGGGAAACCAGCTCAAAAAATAGAAGAATAGAGATATCAACGCCTTAGAAATAAGCCACTTCGAGGGGGCAACCTCCAATACATTACATAAATGAACAATTCTTGGATGATTCAAATTACAAAACCTCCTTTCTATATATAGGAGTCCATGGGGCCACAATGTAATACTAGTGGGGCCACAATGTAATCCTAGCCAATCTAAGAATAATAATTTAAGGGCACAATAATAACAATATGGGGGTTACAGGGGTACAATAATAACAACAAGGGGGTTACCCTAACAACAATAAGGGACTATACTAGTAATATAGGGACCTAACATGCCCCTCTCCTTACAAAAATTTTTGTCCTCAATGCTTGAGTAGCTCTGGGTGCTTCTGTATAAAATTATCATCCTCCCATGTAGAATATTCAGTGGGTAATTTCTTCCACTTGATGAGATACTCTGAAATTGATCGATTTCGCAGCTGTCGATTTCTTGTTTCTGTGACCACTTCAGGTTCCAATATGATTTTTCCTTCTTCATCAAGTTCTGGCAGTATTGTTTGAACTGGAATATTTTCACCTATAACCTTCTTTAAGCATGAAACATGGAAAACTGGATGCACTCGTGAAGAAGCCGGAAGCTCCAATTTGTATGCCATAGTACCAACATTTTTCAACACCTTGTAAGGACCATAGTACTTTGGCGATAATTTATTATCCTTCTTAGCTTGCTTGAGGGACATTTGTTTGTATGGTTGTATCCATAAAAATACCCAGTCTCCTACATCAAAACTTCTCTCCCTGCGATGTTGATCTGCCTATTGTTTCATTCGATTTTGTGCCAAATTCAGGTTATCCTTTAAGAGTTGGAGAGCTTCTTTTTTATGCTCGATGTGATCTTCCACTACTTGAACCTTTGAATTTTCTCTTAAAAATGATGTGATGGATGGTGGATGATATCCATAAAGTGCCATAAATGGGGTCATTTTTGCTGCAGTATGGAAGGAAGTGTTATACCATCATTCTGCAAGAGGTAACCACTTGACCCATTGGATTTTTTTATCATATACAAAACAATGATGATATCCTTCCAAACATTTATTTACTATCTCAGTTTGACCATCGGATTGAGGATGATAAGACGAGCTATGAGCTAATTGAGTACCCAAATAAGAAAATAACTCCATCCAAAAATTTCCAGTAAAAATGGGATCTCTATCGCTCACAATAACCCTTGGGTTTCCATGTAGCTTTTCAATTGTGTCCATATATGTAGTAGCAATTGTACTTGATTTAAATGGATGATATAATGCACAAAAGTGTGCATACTATCAACTACCACCATGATGACACTATTTCCTCCAGACTTAGGTAAACCTATGATAAAATCCATTGAAATCTCCTCCCAACATTGACTTGGAATGGATAAAGGTTGTATAAGACCCGGGGTCTTAATTGTCTCAACTTTATTCTGCTGGAAAACCAAACATTCCACCAAAAACTTTTGAATATTAGATTTAAGTCCATCGCAAAAAAAATCTTTCTTCACCCTGTTGTAAGTTTTTAAAAATCATGAGTGTTCTCCTAAAGGAGAAGTGTGCAATTCCAAAAGAATATTTTGTTTTAGTTAGGAATTCTTACAAAGATATAAGCGATATTTGTGCCATAAGGAATCATTTTTCCAACTAAATGTATCAGATGTACTAGGATCTTGCTGCAACTTTTGAATGAGTGTCCACACTTCTTCGTCCTTCTTCCATTCATCTCTTGCTTCGGTTATCCAATCTGGTTGGATAACAGAAGTGGCACAAAGAAATGCTTCGACCTCTTCATTCTTTCTTCAGAGTGCAACTGCAATAACATTTAGCTTTCCTTTTTTGTAGATTATTTCAAAGTCATAACCCAACATCTTTGTGACCCATTTGTGTTGCTCTTTTTAAGATATTCTTTGTTCCAAAAAGTGTTTAAGACTATCATGATAAGTTTTTACCTTGAAGTGTCTTCCCATTAGGTAAGTTCACCATTTCTTTAGTGCATGCAGTATTGCTAACATTTCCTTCTCATAAATAGGTTTCTGTAAATACTTTCCTTTAATTGGATGACTTTCAAAAGCAATGGGTCTTCCTTCTTGCATTAAAACAACACCAATTCCATTTCCTGAGGCATCACATTCCACAATAAAGGTTTTTGTGAAGTCTGGCGTAGCTAAGACTGGTGGTAGGCACATTGCCTCTTTAAGATGTTCAAAGGCCTTAGTTGCTTCAGGAGTCCATGAAAATGCATCTTTCTTCAATAATGTTGTTAGAGGTGCTGCTATTATCCCATAATTCTTAACAAAATTACGATAATACCTTATTAACCCGAGAAATCCTCGCAAATGCTTTATGGTTGTGGGGACTTTCCATTCCTTCATGGCTTTAATTTTGTTAGGGTCTACCTTAACACACTCGTGAGATACAATATGACCCAGATATTCCACCTCTTGGTATCTAAAGAAACTTTTGGATGTTTTTGCATATAATTGTTTCTCCTGCAATAGTTTGAGCACCCTGTCAACATGTTCAACATGATCCTTCCAAGACCTGCTGTAGATTAGTATATCATCAAAAAATCCTAGCACAAATTTTCTAAGGAAGGGTTTGAAAATGGAATTCATCAACCCTTGAAATGTAGAAGGTGCATTGGTAAGGCCAAAAGGCATGACCAAAAATTCATAATGACCTTCATGAGTTCGAAATGCTGTTTTTGGAATATCTTCGGTCTTCATTCTAATTTGATGATATCTTGAACGAAGATCCAACTTGGTAAAATAAATTGCTCCATGTAATTCATCCAATAATTCATCAATCACAAGAATGGGAAATTTATCTTTAATGGTGAGCTTATTGAGCTCCCTATAATTTGGACACATGCGCCATGATCCATCCTTCTTGTGTACCAATACTATAGGAGTAGAGAAATAACTTTGACTAGGTTGAATTATACCCGCCTCTAACATTTCTGCAATCATACGTTCAATTTCACTCTTTTGGACATAAGGATATCTATAAGGCCTGATGTTTGGAGGAACACTTCCTGGAATCAAATGAATAGCATGATCATGATCACGAATAGGTGGGAGTCCTTTGGGAGTTTCAAACACCTTGGAATGATTGTCCAAGACTTGTTGGAGATCTGCAAAAATAGATGATTTTGATGTTGGAACTTCTGGTGAGCATAATTGTGCAATTACGCCTCGTTGTTCTTTATTTAGAAGCTTTGTCATGCCATTAGAGCTTATTATCCTTCCTGGCTTCCCTTCAATACCCCGTAATTCGACTTCCTTTCCTTCTGAAAAGAATTTCAAGAAAAGTTCCTGAAAATTAAAAGCTACCGTCCCCAAAGATTGTAACCATTGTACTCCTAGTACAACATCAGCACCTCCCATAGGAATGGAAAGCATTGGACTAGTCAACACATATTCCCCCATGGTTAGCTTGATATTATGGCATTTTCCAGAGCAATTTATAGTTTCTCCATTTGCAACCATCACTTGACATTCTGGTGCTGGGTATATGAAACAATTCAATTCCTTGGCTACCTTACAATGAATAAAATTATGGGTACTACCTGAATCAATCAACACTATTACCTTTTTCTTCTTGATATGTCCTTCTATCTTGAGAGTTTGAGGAGTGGTAATTCCTGCCAATGCATTACACGATATGG
Source organism: Pinus albicaulis (assembly GCA_034641835.2). Classification (NCBI taxonomy): domain Eukaryota; kingdom Viridiplantae; phylum Streptophyta; class Pinopsida; order Pinales; family Pinaceae; genus Pinus; species Pinus albicaulis. The sequence goes on from CM076569.1 coordinate 430,606,126, forward strand.
TCGGACTCGTTTCTTCCTCTTCTAGGGTTGGTTCCTGGTGTATATCCTCTTCTTGTTCATTTTCTTCCTCTTCACAATCTATGTAAAATAATTTCTTCTTAGCACACTTATGACCTTTAGTGTATTTTCTATCACAACTGTAGAAAATCCCTTTTTCTCTTTTTTCTTCCAATTTTTGTGGTGTCAACCTTGTAGGTTGTGGAAATCTAGGTGTAGAAACACTTCCTTCTTTATAGAAGTGAGTGGTAGGCTTCCTTGTCACCATAATTTTACATTCAATTTTTCTTGCCAACCTGAATGCCTTGTCCAATGAATTAGGTTCCAAAATGGGAACTTCATGTTGGATGTTATCCTTTAAAGTACCTATGAAGAGATCAATCTTGTGTTCCTCTGGAATATCAGTTACCCTTATATTCAATTTTTGGAAGTCCTCAATGTGCTCCCCCACTAAACCCTTTTGTTTGAGATTTATCAATTGGCTAAAGAAGGTGTTGCTCTTTGTATCCTCATAATGTGCTATCATTTCCTTCGTAAAAATTGACCACGTGAAAATTCTTTTACGGGAGCAAAGCCATCGATACCATACAAATATATTTTGTTCTAAATGTAAAGTTGAAATACGTACCTTTTGTGTGTTTTGCACATTATGGAGATAAAAATATTGCTCCATCTGTAGTATCCATGTTACAGGATCCTTTCCATCAAAATTCCTCATATCCATTTTTGGAACATGGTGGTTCTTCCCACCAACATTAGAGTTTATGAAATCACGATTAACATTTATTTTGTTCTCATCATGAGTTTCCTTTACTATCTTTTCACCATTAGGAAACATTTCTTGTATCATCTTTGTCAAACCTTCCATGTCTACTTTTAGATCATTATTCATGTTTTCCATTGTTTCATCGATCTTAGCTTCCATGTCATCCATCTTAGATTCCATGCCAGCCTCCAAGCCATCTATCTTAGATTCCACTCCATTCTTCAAACCATCCATCTTATTTTCCACACCTTTCTTCAAAACTTCCATGTCAGTTTGAGTTGCTCTTTGCGAGAGCGAAATTTGTTGCAATTTCTCTTATAATTTTGATATTTCATGTTGTCATTCTTCGTCTTCATGAGACATAGTAGAGCCTTCTAAATGCTTAATGGGTGTTGAATTCTTTTTAGGGGCCATTTTAGAAACCAATACTGATATCTATTCTACAATATGCCCTTGGAATCAATTCAACTTGATTCTTCAAACAATACTTATGTACTTTAGAAAAAAATACACATGTTTTACTTGCTTTTGCAGAGCTCTATATTGAAATTGCATTATCTCTATCATTGAAGATCCTCAATATCTGAAATTTGGCCCTGTAGTAGTTGTCTAAAGCTTCTTTCAAATGCCATAGGTCTGACTTGATTTGGATTATTCAAGGAAAAGCTATGTCCAGTGTCCCACAATGACCTAATTATGGACTGGATCAGTAGAGAGAACTTGTATGACTTGCCATGTGTCACTGTTTGCTCCTTTGGCTCTAAAATTTATAGATAGGAAACTGCAGTCCGTGTACTTCCAGCCACTTGTTACATAATTTCAATCCGATGCTCAGAGAGAGAGCTATGAATATTTTCCCACAGTAACATCTTTGATATGAAATTGGGGAGCCTGAAAAAGACCTAACTTCCATAGATCATATCTCAAAAAATATTATGAACCAAGCTCTGAAGTGTTGTGACAATGTTCCTCGGGATCTTGGCTTTGCACTCTAAAAATTTCAGCTCCTGAACCTTCGTATAAAAATTGTTATCGCACAAATTCCATGATGACCTGTTTATGTGAAATTTAGGAGCCTACAAAAATCCCTACCTTCCACAGATCATATCTTCAAAAATATTGCGAACGAAGCTCTGAAATTTTGTGACAATGTTCCTCAAGATTTCGGCTTCGAACCCTAAAAATTTCAGCTTCAGAACCTTCGTAGAAAACAATTTATAGTGAAAATGTGACAATGACCCGTTTGGAGCAGAAAAACCCTAGAATCCATAGCTCTGATACCAAATGTTGGGAAACTAGCTCCAAAAATAGAAGAAAAGAGATATCAATGCCTTAGAAATAAGCCACTTCAAGGGGGAAACCTTTAATACATTACATAAATGAAAAATTCTTGGATGATTCAAATCACAAAACCTCTTTTCTATATATAGGAGTCCATGGGGCCACAATGTAATCCTAGCCGACATAACAATAATAATTTAAGGGCACAATAATAACAATATGGGGGCTACAGGGGTACAATAATAACAATAAGGGACTATACTAGTAATATAGGGACCTAACATAACATCCAACATGAGGTTCACCTTTGGGAACCTGATTCATTGGAGAAGGCATTCAGGTTGGCAAGAAACACTGAATGTAAAATTATGGCGACAAGGAAGCCGACCACTCATATCTATAAAGATGGAAGTGTTGCTAATCCTAGATTTCCACAACCTACAAGGTTGATACCACAGAAATTGGAAGAAAAAAGAGAAAAATGGCTTTTCTACAGGTGTGATAGAAAATACACTAAAGGTCATAAGTGTGTTGAGAAGAAATTATTTTACATAAATTGTGAAGAGGAGGAAGAAAATGAACAAGAAAATTCAAAAGAAGAGTATATACACAAAGAACCAACCCTAGAAAAAGAAGAAATGACTCTGACCATATATTTTAATGCATTGACAAGAATTATCACTCCTCAAACTCTCAAGATAGAAGAACATATCAAGAAGAAAAAGGTAATAGTGTTGATTGATTCAGGTAGTACCCATAATTTTATTCATTGTAAGGTAGCCAAGGATTTGAATTGCTTCCTATACCCAGCACCAGAGTGTTAAGTAATGGTTGCAAATGGAGGAACTATAAATTTCTCTGGAAAATGCAATAATATCAGGCTAACCATGGTGGAATATGTATTGAATAGTCCAATTTTCCCATTCCAATGGGAAGTTCTGATGTTGTACTAGGAGTACAATGGTTACAAACTTTGGGGACGGTAGCTTTTAATTTTCAAGAACTTTTCTTGAAAAAAAAATTCGGAAGGAAAGGAATTTGAATTAGAGGGTATTACATGGAATTCAGGAAAGATAATAAGCTCTAATGTCATGACAATACTTATAAAGAAATAATAGCGAGGCATAATTGCACAATTATGCTCACTAGAAGTTCCAACATCAAAATCATCTATTTCTCCAGATCTCCAAAAAGTCTCAGACAATCATTCCAAGGTGTTTTAAATTCCCAATTGACTCCAAACTATTCATGATCATGATCATGTTATTCATTTGATTCTATGAAGTGTTCCTCCAAACATCAAGCCTTACATATATCCTTTGTCCAAAAGAGCGAAATTGAACATATGATTGTAGAAATGTTTGAGGCTGGTATAATTCAACTTAGTGAAAGTTCTTTCTCGGATCTAGTAGTATTCGTCCACAAGAAGGATGGATCATGGAGCATGTGTCCGCATTGTAGGAAGCTCAATAAGCTCACTATTAAAGAGAAATTTCCCATTCCTATGATTGATGAATTATTGGATGAATTACATGGAGAAATTTATTTTACCAAGTTGGATCTTTGTTCAGGATATCATCAAATTATAATGAAGACTAAAGTTATTTCGAAAACAACATTTCGAACTCATGAGGGTCATTATGAATTTTTTGTCATTTCTTTTGGCCTTAGAAATGCACCTTATACATTTCAAGAGTTGATGAATTCCATTTTCAAACCCTTCCTTCGAACTTTTTCAGTATTTTTTTATCATATACTAATCTACAACAGGTCTTCGAGGTATCATGTTCAACATGTTGACAGGGTGCTCAAAATATTGTAGGAGAAAAAATTATATGAAAAAACCTCCAAATGTTTATTTGGAGTACAAGAGGTGTAATATCTGGGTCATATTGTATCTCAGGATGGTGTTAAGGTAAACCCTAACAAAATTAAAGCCATTAAGGAATGGAAAGTTCCCACAACCATAAAGCAGTTGCAAGGATTTCTCAAGTTAACAGGGTATTATGGCAAGTTTGTTAAGAATTATGGGAGAATAGCAGCACCTCCAACAACATTATTGAAGAAAGATTCATTTTCATGGAATGCGGAAGCAACTAAGGAATTTGAACATCTTAAATAGGAAATGTGCCTGGCACTAGTCTTAGCTATGCCAAACTTCACAAAAACCTTTATTGTGGAATGTGATGCCTAAGGAAATGGAATTTGTGTTGTTTTAATGCAAGAAGGAAGACCCATTACTTTTGAAATTCGTCCAATCAAAGGAAAGTATTTATAGAAAGCTATTTATGAGAAGGAAATGTTGGCAATTCTACATGCACTAAAGAAATGGCGACCTTACCTAATGGTAAGGCACTTCAAGGTAAAAACTGATCATGATAGTCTTAAATAATTTTTGGAAAAAATATTATATTTAGAAGAGAAAAAAAACTGGGTCACAAAGATGTTGGGTTATGACTTTGAAATCATCTACCAAAAAGGGATGCTAAATGTTGTTGTAGATGCACTCTCAAGAAAGGATGAAGGGGTGGAAGCATTGATTTGTGTCATTTCTATTATCCAACTAGATTGGATAACCGAAGCAAGGGATGAATGGAAGAATACCGAAGAAGTGTGGATGCTCAATCAAAATTTGCAGCAAGATCCTAGTACATCTGATACATTTAGTTGGAAAAATGATTCCTTATGGTACAAATATCTCTTATATCTTTTTAAGAATTCCCAACTTAAAAAAAATATTCTTTTGGAGTTGCACACCTCTCCCTTAGGAGGACACTCGATATTTTTAAAAACTTACCACAGGGTGAAGAAATAACTTTTTTGGGATGGCCTTAAATCCGATATTCATAATTTTGTGGCGAAACATTTGGTTTTCCAGCAAAATAAAGTTGAGAAAATTAAGACCCCGGGTCTTCTACAGACTTTATCCATTCCAAGTCAACGTTGGGAGGAGGCTTCAATGTATTTTACCACAAGTTTACCTAAGACCAAAGGAAATAGTGTCATCATGGTGGTATTTTATAGACTTACCAAGTATGCACACGTTTATGCATTATCTCATCCATTTAAAGCAAGTACAATTTCTACTGCATTGATGGAAACAATTCAAAATCTACATGGAAACCCAAAGATTATTGTAAGCGATAGATATCCCATTTTTACTGGAAATGTTTGGACATAATTGTTTTATTTTTTGGGTACTAAAATAGCTCATATCTCATCTTATCATCCTCAATCCAATAGGAAAACTGAGATAGTGAACAAATGTTTGGAAGAGTATCTTTGTTGTTTTACATCTAATAAACAAACACAATGGTTCATGTAGTTACCTCTGGCTAAATGATGGTCTAACACTTCCTTCCATACTAAATAAAAAATGACCCCATTTATGGTACTTTATGGATATCATCCACTTTTCATCACATCATCTTTAAGAGAAAATTCTAAGGTTCAAGCAGTTGATGCAGGAGCATCGGACCACCATTAATCATAAATGAAACTCAACGTTGTGGAAGGAGAATGTGGACAACCGTTTGTGAATGGGGGCTAATTTCCATGAAATAGAACTAAAATTATGGAATCGATAAGTCTTTAGAAGATTTGACTTACTATAATTATCTACCATGTAATCAAAGAGAGATATTTCAAGGGTTGGTTGACCGAGTTGTGGGAGAAAAACTTGCGGATCTTAGATGATCCACTCCTTTATAATTTATTTATAAATTTGAGTCTTTGTTGTATGAGAGAGAGGAGAAATGTAGCCTGACGGTGAAATTTGTGATTCCAGCCAGAGTGACCTTAGTCTGTATTCGATCCCGAGAAATAATGGAACTTGTGTGCCTAGGATTTATCTAGATTTTACTGTGTTTGTGTGTTGTTTAATATTTATTCTTATGCATATAATATCCTTTTTATTTCAACCCTGTTCATTGATATGTTGTGTGAGTATGAGTGATGTGAAGTTCCTATGAACTTCCTGTAGATAAAGTATGGTAGAACAAGAGTATCGAGACACGATTTTGTTGATAAGTAACAAGCCATGTGCGAGAGATAGACGAATGAGCACACATCACCATCGGCGATTATTATATTTATGTGTTAAGGACTTTGAAAGTTAAAAAAAAATATCTTGCGATGTGATGAGAAGAGCCACGTGTCGGCATGGCGCTCTAGCACATATCCCATGGGATATAGGATAGTCGTTAAGCAGGACAAGTAAATCCATGAAAGGTCGAAGTGCGATAAACTGTGGATGTTGTGACATTGTGATGTGACATCGTCATCGGAACTTCGCATAAATATTTTTATTGTTTAGCATGAATGTTATTTTTTATATGTTGCGACATGCAATTTCGTAAAAGCTTCGTGTTTGGCTCCCCATGATTTGCAAGATTGGCAAGAACAACTCTACAGGGAACCACATTAGAACCACGTTGGAATCCTAGGACCTAGCCTTCCTAAACTCAGAGAGGGATCTCTCTATGTAATTGTTTATAGATGATATGTCTTGGTGGTTTTTTTTATGATGTTAGGCTAGTTATGAAGTTCTAAGGGCTTGTTTATTTTGATTGATTGATTGATAGGTTGATAGATCAATTGTGTGATTAATTGAGGGATTGTTTCAGCTGAATAGATAAACCATGAGAAATATTAATCCATTGGGCTATGAAGTCATAAAAGGATTTAATTTTTCATCAACTCTGCAAGGGTTTTCATAGGGCAAGCTAACTATATCAAGTGGATCTCTTAGATTATATGGCATATGAAATGCCAATAAGTTGTGAAGAAATAAAAACTAAAAGTTAGTTAAGAATATTTTAACGTTACTTCAACAAGAAAATCCTTTTAGGTAACTGTTTGAGGCAAACCAAAGGATGGGGCATACCATAGACTTATTTAGCCAGACTTTAATAATCAAACCTTTAAGACAACAATCCAGCAATCCTAATATTACTTTCAAACAAATAAAACATTTAAGATAACAATAAGTGTAACTAAAGAGTGAGCTAAACCTATCTTCTTTAATCAAACACTCTAAAGATCTTTGTAGCAACAATTTAAGGCAAACCAGAGGATAGGGCATACCATAGACTTCCCTGGTTGGACTCTACTAAGTATACTTCGAAGAAAGGCCTTAAATTTTTTTTTCAAGCTACACCAAAGGACAATGCATACCATATAATTCTTTGGGTTGACTCTATTAAATCATTTTCAAGACAACAATCTAGGTGGAACCAGAGAGCAATTAAGAATTCTACAATCAAATCTTGCAGAAGAAAACATTAAGATAAAGAATGTAGATAGAATTAGGGTGCCAAGAAAACATATCCTAACCTAAAATTTATGTTCTTTTATCATAGAAATAATGGACATAATGGAAAACAAAAGGAAAGCATTGACAAAGAAGGAACACTTCACCATTAACATAGCTCAAGAATCCTGTGAACGTGCTTGTATTACTGATGTTCAAAATAGTTATATTACTCCAGTACAATATATCTCTGCAACTCAGAGCTTTCTCAAATCCAGCCTAGCACTCTCCAACTAGCTCAACAACCAACAATTAGGCAACTAATCAACCAACTAACCAACCAACCAACCAAAAATAACTAATACATGCAATATTTATCTGCAAAATGAGGAGGTGGTCCTAAGCTAGGGTTTTAGATGTTATTTATTACATATTTAATGATTTTTTGACCTTTGAGACCATGCAAGGCCCAAGGAAAAATATCTAAGACATACTCACTGCAATATTAACTCCTAACTTAATTGTTTAAGCTAAATTTTTGGAAATATTTGACTTTAAGGCTTTCTCAATAACTTTTTCAATAATTGTTGGGTAGATGAGAAATATCTCTGACTGACTTAATAACTGCTGATGTCTTTATTGAAAGAAAACATGTTATAGGTGTCCAAATGTGTCCTTTGAAGAAGTAAATGATTTGATTTGATCATTTGAATCTGCCTCTATGTTTATATGCCTTTGTTTTCTCCTTTAAGTATTGTTTGGGTATTAAAACTTGGATTTATCCTTTAACTGTCTCCCTTACTATATTTTCCTCTACGTTGTGGCTAATATTTTTCATTTGTTCCTTAATCCTTGATTTAATATTTTTAATCCCTTTTACTCATCTCTGTCTTTTGTTTTGACTTTGATCTTCCTGTGCTTGCACCTTTAACTTTGTTTTAACCATCTTAAACCCTTAGATTATCCTTAATCCCTGATCTTCACTGTCACAATCTCCTGACTGTTTTTCTCCTTTTCTTGCATCTCTGTTTGTATTTTACTGTGTAGGGTAGGCATCTTCTCCTGTCAAAGGGTTTAGATAACCACCAATAATCATGATTTATTAATGATTATGCTTGATTTTATGCCTCTGATCATCCTAAAAATAAAACAAGCCTCTGGATTTTCATCTAGATCACTCATTTAAAGTATTTCAGACCCTTGAAATGCATTTCTTGCATTCCTTCAATGAAACCTGCACAATAAAACAACAAATTAATTTAAAACCTGCGTTGAGGGGATTTTTTGTGACTATTTGGGGTTTGTGTGTTCCTGGAGCAGTGCAGCAATGTTAATGGTGGGTCGAAGCTTCATCGCAGAGCCACAGGGCTCTAGATCGTTTGAATTGGATGAGATAGTATTTGATTTGGCATGAAGGGAGGAGAGCGGTTTTCACATGGGAGGAGGAGTTGTTAATGGTTTTGGAGGAGCGGATACGATTCCATACAGTGGGCGACACGTGGCAGCGGGATGCCGCCGATTTCACATGGTTGGGTTTTGTTTAACCCCCGTCCATATATGTTTGCGATATGCATCGTCATTTGTTGGATCTCAGGGGATGAGATCAACGGTGGTCAGGGGCTTTGGGAGTGACGGGAAAGTCAAAGGGAGTGGGGTCTGGGTGGACAAATGGCAGAATTTTATTTGTGGCGTGGGGTTTGGTGGAGAGTGGGGCCCAGTGGCAATAAAATAAGTGGAAAGCTTTATCTATAAGGAAAATGGGAGGGTTTAAAAGAATTAAAGAAAGGGCTTTAATATCTATAAAGGGGAGGGGTTAGAAAACATAAAGGTTCATGTTTTTTTATATAAAAACAGAGTTTCAATATAAAAAATGTGTCCCAAAAGGTTAAAATTGTATTTAAAATAATGCAAAAAAGGAGTTTTTTGCATTGTTTTAGTGAAAATAGGGGAGAAGGGTGAAAGTGAGGGGGGTTAATGAGGTTTTTGGGAGATCAAAATGCATTTTATGTGGGGAAAATGAGAGAATGAGACTTTAGGATGGGAAGAAGGATGAAAATGATGGAAATAAGCCCAAAATGAGTTTTTTTAGAGCAGCAGGGTGACTTCGAGAAGACAAAGTGAGAGATATTGAAAAAGGTATTATGAAGATAATGAAGGTAGTGATATTTCTAAATATAGCTAATAGGAAAAGAATGTTATCTTTAGTTGATTGTAATAAATCCATAGTCACCTAGTGAAACTGTAGGGTAAAAGAGGACAACAGTGGCTCCAGCTGGTGAGGGCATATCCTTTAGGAGGTGTTAAGAACCTCATAATTCAAATCTCTGAAATTTGTAGATCAATGCCTTGATTGTAATTGGAAGATTCCTCATTCTTCAATTGTTGATTTGTTATTGTTATTTTAAAGCTATGACATTTTAAGATCTGAAAGATATGATTGTTGCAACTCACTTCTACCTACCCCTCATACTTTTCCTAGAATTTTTTCTCCATTTGGGTGCTTTTATATTTCCAAACGCTTGACATCGTTTTTTCTTTTTGAAAGCAAAAAATATCTACCTCTACCCTTATATCATCCAAAGGCTCAGAATAGACTGATGAGCTCTTTTATTCTCTACCTAATCTACTTATCTGTCAATATTAAATAGTTTGACAGATTTTCATTCTCTAATCTAAAAACAGGAAATTGAAAGCATGACGAAAAGAATATTAAGCATTTTGATTTGTCATGAGCTGTGGCATTTTAGACAACTTGCACACATAATTTATTTTTTCAAAAGGTAAAACTAAACTTGAGGGCTATAATTTGGAATTTGTCATTCATCCCTCTCTTTCTTTCTTGGTTTAGATTTTAACATTGAAACCAATATCTTTTCCTAATATAAACTACTGATAAGCCAAGTTTAAACAATTTGGAAAATCTTCTTTTTCTAACTTATCAACAAAAATTTAAAATTTGTTCAATCATGATTAGGTTGTATGACTCAACAAGACTATCCTTTCTCAAAAGTAGTGGCATTTGGACTTTCACACTTTCAGAAACATTCTTTTTGGTATGGGGATTTAACTTTATTTTTATTTTCCCTCTTTTCTTCTTTTATTTGTTCTTGATGTTCATTTTTCTGATCTTTTATTCAAGAAATGTTATATACAATGAAGGAAGCTTCACACTAATATTTTTCAATAAAAGTAATGCTTGAGCATCCTGCCATTTACAGGACCTTCGAATAATTTTGTTCCATCCATTTCTTGTAGGAAAGATGCATTGTTACCTCTTGCAGAATGGATGATGTATGGAACTTTCCATAGACTTTCAAATTTTCCATGCTTGCCCTTGTCTTCTCTTCTTGAGTCCCACTTCAGCACTTTGTTACCAATGTTCAAATCATTTTCCTTAGTTATTTTATCAAACAACTTCCTGATGTTTTCCCGTACTTGTTGTGTTTTGTTGTATACTTCTTCTCTGGTTTGTTGTAGCTGGACAGTCTGGTTTATTCTTCTTAGCATGTCATTTTCTTCAGACTATGCTTCTTGGATGAGCTTCATCACTATCACCCCTAAAATTGTTGGAAAAATTGCATATGCTCCATACACTAGCTGATAGGGAGACATTCCAATTGATTTTGTATTTGTTAATCTGTCTACCCGTAGTGCATATACTGGTTTGATATGCCATGATTTCTTGTTCTCTTCCAGCAAATTTTTGATGACGTTCACCAAAATTTTGTTTGAGGATTCAGCCAACCCACTACCTTGAGGGTAATAAGCTGTTGAATGTCCCAATGTAATCTGATATTTGTGGAAAAATTCCATCATTTTCTTGGATCTAAAAGCAGCAACATTGTCAGTGATAATCTTTCTAGGAAAGCCAAATCTAGACAAAATGTGGTTTTCAAGGAATTTGATGATTACTGAGTCTGTGGCAATTCTAGAAGGGATGGCCTCTATCCATTTTGTAAAGTAGTCAGTTGCAGTGAGGATCCATTTGTGTTGGGTAGAGGAGGCAAGATGGATTTCTTCAATGAAATCAAGGCCCCATTGTTGAAAAGGAGCTTAAACGGAAATAGGATTCAAAGGTAATGGCAACAATTTTCTCTTGCCTTCAAATATTTGGCATTTATGGCATGAAATTACCTTTTTATGGATTTATTGCAAGAGGGTGGGCCAATAGTAACCAGCTCTAAGGATTTTGTTGACAGTGGTTTTCTGATAGAGGTGGCATCCACATTCTCCTTCATGAAACTCATGCTTGATCTTATCTGCATCATCCTCAAGAAAACTTTTAAGCAATATACCACTAGCATTTTTCCAATATAAAACTTTATCTAAAATGCAGTAGTTTACAACCTTTAATTTTGAGAATCTATCCTTTGTTTTAGACAAACCAGGAGGAGGATTAAGATTAAAAAGAACACATAAAATATCAGCATACCAAGATGAATTGAGAAATGATTCTTCGATAAGTGGAGTTGCCAACTCCTCCTGTTCATCTAATGCATCAACCATACTCATGTCCAGTGCTTGAAAATTTGTTTCAGCCATGAGTTTAGCCAGTCCTTGTCCTTTGATTAGTTTAGTGCGCTTGATTTCTAAATCATATTCTAATATAACAACAATCCACTTACCTATTTTTCCATCAAGATCTTGTGTTAAGATGTCTTTTACCACTGTGTGAGGCACAAATGAATTGATGTGTGAGTGCAAAATGTAAACTATGAAATCTTTCAATGCCTTGATTAAGGAAAAAGCTTGTTTCTCCATTATGTTGTATTTCACAGGTGCATCTCTTAATGCCTTTCTGAAAAATGCAATAGGTCATTCCTATTATTTTATATTTTTCTACAATAGGATAGCAGCAACTATACGTTCTGATGCAAAGGAGAATATGAAGAAGTCTTTGGTAAAATCAGGGCTAATTAGAATTGGTGTTTCGGTAACTGCTTGTTTTACTAGTTCAAAGGATTGCTTTTCTTCTATGGTCCATTTGACTCTTATTTCTCTTTTCAGCATGTCTTTAATGTTTCTTAGGAGTTATGCAAGGTTTTGTATGAACCTTATTAAGAAATTTATCTTTCCAATGAAATATTGTAGTTCTTTGATATTCCTAGGATGATTGATTTGCAATATTCCCTCAATCCTTTTTGGGTCAATCTTGATCCCTTCTTCAGATATGATGTGGCCTAAAAATTTTCCTTCTTGAAGGCCAAACAGAGTTTTCTTGGGATTTAAAGATAAACCATACTTTCTAAATTTTTCGAAGACCTTTCTTAAGTGAGCTAGGTGTTCTTCATATGTGTTTTAGTAGACTGTGATGTCATCAAGGTATATCACAATGAAGTAACCTATCTCTTATGAGAAAGAAATTTCCATGGCTCTTTTAAAGGTGGCACCAGCATTCATTAACCCAAAAGGAATTTTAACATATATCAAGGTGCCCCAGGGTGTAGTGAAAGTTGTCTTGTGTTGATCATATAGGTGTAATAGCACCTGATTGTATCCTGAAAATCCATCTAGCAAAGAAATTATTTTAGACCCTACTACCCTTTGTAAGATGTGATCCATTTTTGGTGAATGGTAGTTGTCCTATAAGGAGGATTTGTTTAAATTTCCGAAGTCTATGCATAGCCTAATTTCTCATGTTTTATTCATCACTGATACAATAATTGAAACCCATTCTGAGTATCTCATAGCGACTATTATTTCAGCATCATACATTTTCTCAATTTCTTTCTCAACCAGGGATAGTTGTACAGGGTTTATTCTGCACAATTTCTGTTTAAAGGGATTATGGTTTTCTTTGATAGGGATCTTATGCTAGATTATCTCAGTATCACATGACTTTAAATCTTCATAACTCCAAGCAAAAAAATCAGTGAATTCTTTAAAAAGCTCAAGATATTTCTATTTTTATGTGAGCTGGCAGTGTTTTATACAGTTTGATCATTTTGGGTTTTTGTTCACTCCCTATATTACATTCTTCAATTTTAGTTTTATTGGGTTCCATATTTGGCTTCCTGAAAACATCATTAAAGTCAAATAGTTCCTCTAGAGGAACCAGTCCCTTTGGAAAATTATCATTATTGTACTGTAGCACTTCAAAGTCTTATTTTCCTAAATTAGTGCATAGCTCAGTTTTATGTGTGTGTTCTTTTGTTAACATATTTATATCAGCAGTAACAGGAGGTTCTTCTTTGTAAGTATGTTCCTTAAAAGGGCAGTCTTCTTCATACTCCGAGTCTAAACTTGGCACTTCAAACTCATTTCTGGACTGTAGGAAATCATCTATCTGTTTATCTCCTTCAAAAACCTGTCAATATTTTATGTTATCAGGAACTACTAGTCTATATTTGACTTGGACTGTGTATTGCTTATTTTGATAAGTTTTTGACATGTGCTAGCTGCAAATGCTAGACCATTGGCAAGGATTTTTTGATTTCTAGGAACAAATGTAAGGTCATATTCTATGAATGTTTTCAAGAGGTCAATGGCATCATCCCTATATGCTTTTAATGTGGGATAATTATCTATGTATTCTCCCTTAATTTTCCTAATGACTAGCTCAGAATCTCCATGAACAGTTATCCTCTTGGCTCCTAGTTTCTTCAGTAGTTTTAGTCCTAAGAGGAGTGCTTCATATTCAACTATGTTATTTGTGCATTGAAATTTTAGCTTGTATGAGTGACCTTCTGCATGATTTGTCTCTGTGTTATGTACCAAAATACCTGCTCCTGAACCAGTCTTGCCATAAGAACCATCAAAACTCATACTCCAAAGAGGTTCAATTTTGGATTTATCATTATGTTAGTCATTATGATCTCCATTATATTGTTTATAATGGCTACCACTATGTTTTTCATTATTTTGTTCCCTATGGTCTCCACTATTTTTGTTGTTATATTTTGTTTGGGCAAATTGTTTTGATTGTTCCTCCTCTTTTTCCTTTTGTTGTTCAGCTTCTTGCTCTTTTTCTGTCACTTTTTCATTAATATTTTCATCATTGTAAAGGATAAATGAATCATGGTCAGTGTGGATGGAATAAAGAGGGGCGTTATCTATATTTTCTTGACTGCTAACCATGTATTTCATGTGAGTTTCCCTATATAGTCTTCTTGGTTGACTAAAGACAGGGATGGTAGCATAGGTCATGTCCTTTTGGAGGGTGCCTTGGAGTTTGGTACCCCATGATATTGAAAGGATCATGCCATATTTAGGAGGAATATCAGCCACTACGATGTCCATTACTATGCTCTTGGCTGGTATTTGTGCTAGATTAACACATAGATCTTTGATTAGGCCTGGAAATTTAACTCTACTGGAATCAAAAGAGTATAAATATTTGTATTGTCTAGTTATTTCAAGGCATATTCTTTCAATTACTACTTTTGGAATAAGGTTGTCTGAGGCTCCTCAGTCTACACTACTACATTTGGCGGAAATTCTGACACTTGGTTCCGACGCTTTTGACCAAATGTTGGAAATTTCCCCAATTTTTTTCCATCCCGCCCGAAACTGTCGCTATACTGACGTTTATAGAAAGGTGTCGCAATACCGAAACTTAGAAAAGTGTCACCATTGTGACGTTTGGAGGAAGACGTCGCACTGGCGACACTATGGCCCAACACGTCGCTATTGCGACGACTGCAAGTGTGACACAATGTCTAAGTGTCGTAATTGCGACGTGTGGAGGCCTTCGTTGCAATAGTGACGCCTTTTCTGTCGTCGGTATAACGACACTTATATGCGCGCTAAATAAAAATATGAAACTTATATGCACGCTACATAAAAATGATTTTATTGTTTCGTATCCGTCGCAATAGCTACATTAACGTCTGATATCACGTGCGCATCGTGCGCATTCTCCCTCCTCTCTCTTGCGAACAAAGATTCGGCCGCCCCCGCAACGTACCCCCCCCGCCCGTCCCGGCCGTTCGCTCGCCCTGCGTGCAATGCACCACCCTCAGCTCTTGCAAAATGGTAAGTTCTTACTGCAGGCCCTTCCTCCTATAGTAGGGTTGACTCTATTTGGGTTTTTTTTGTCAATTCCATTGGATTATGTTAGGCTGTAGGGTTCTCTCTAGATGTCAAGAATCAAGATTCAATACCCTCTATTATCTTCATCACCCAATACAAGATTTAAATTTTTCCCAAAGAAACACTTATTAATTTGGCAGCCATTATTTCTCCCTGCTTTAAAACCCCTACATTTAAATGAAAACAAGCATTGCATTTCAACTACAAAAATCTATTAGTGTTCAAATGTACATGTGTGCTACATTAACGTCTGATATCACGCGCGCATTCGCCCTCCGCTCTTGCAGAACAGCATTCGCCCTCAGCATTCGCCTTGAGCTCTTGCAGAACAGCATTCGCCCTGAGCTCTTGCAGAACAGCATTCACCCTCAACATTCACCCTGCATTCGCCCTGAGCTCTTGCAGAACAACATTGGCCCTCAGTTCTTGCAAAATGGTAAGTTCTTACTGCAAGCCCTTCCTCCTATAGAGGGTTGACCCTACAGCCTAACCAAATAGCTCCACTTGAGAAAAAATTTCATAATCTTGGGGCTGGATATACTGTAGAGCAAACAATTGTAGTTATCATTCGTGCTCCAATATATTAATATACTTTTTGCATTGAACTGAAGAAAGGGAAACAAGAAAGTGCTAGCCATCATACAATGCTTTGACATAAGAGTTTTGAGTGACATACTTGAAAAAAGAACTCATCGACTGATATTTATAATCATTTGAGTTATTCAAGTCAAACACAATGTCAAGAATCAAGATTCAATACCCTCTATTATCTTCATCACCCAATACAAGATTTAAATTTTTCCCAAAGAAACGCTTATTAAATTGGCAGCCATTATTTCTCCCTGCTTTAAAACCCTACATTTAAATGAAAACAAGCAT
Organism: Pinus albicaulis; assembly: GCA_034641835.2. Lineage (NCBI taxonomy): Eukaryota > Viridiplantae > Streptophyta > Pinopsida > Pinales > Pinaceae > Pinus > Pinus albicaulis. The sequence continues at coordinate 430,622,331 of CM076569.1, forward strand.
TGCATTTCAACTACAAAAATATATTAGTGTTCAAGTGTACATGTGTGCATCACTTGTGTAGGGTATTCCTTTTCCACTTTCACATTATCCAAGAATGTGTGCAGTATAGTTCATATTTTTTGTGATTTAGATTATCTTGAAAAAGGAAAGGTAAGTTATTTCCCATGGAAAAAGAAGGTTTTCCCTTTTTACTACTGGAAATGGTACAAAAAAGTTCCATTTCTACCCGAAACTCCTATGAAACAGGAACCAAATAAAGGCCATGTCCTCAATGGACATCATTTGGCTTTGAAATGGCCATTGCACTGTGTTGTTTCTTATATTACAGCACGATAGTTTCTTAGGTCATTTCTTGTTTCTTGAGATGAAAAACAACCAAAGAAATCGTGAAGATCCTTTTAAGAAATAAATGACCATTTCTCAATCATATTTCAACTATTTTTTATTTTATTCAGTGGTTGCTTACTTTGAGAGAAATTTGACACTTTTATAAGGAATATAACATAAAAACACAAAATGGGAAGGAATTGATGATGTAGATGACCTTTAGTTGTTGTCAATTAAGAATTGATAATACACGATGCATGTTCTATACTACAAACTAGATTCCTTCCTGGAGTTAGGACATAGTGTATTGAATCAAAGTTGTAGTTTCTAACTTCTTGTATTGGTTCATCAATCTTGAAATTCAGACATTGCATGTCTTCATTGCTTCATGTTTGAATAATTTGCATCATATCGTACAATAGGAGATTAGGAATTATGATTATTATTACTTTATGGATCCGTTAAGTTACTTTTAAGTTTGCATGGTTTAGTGTGAAATTATTCTAGTCCCCAAACACATATAATCAAGGAATTATAACGTGATTTCAAACATTAAATATCAACAAAATCGTTTAAAGGATATTGAAAGGAAAAAGGTGATGGAAGATAGAAAGTGCCTTACTTAAATTCTCTAAGTATTTTTCAATAGTTGCTCCAAAAGCTTCACTTCAAGGCCCTTCAAGATCGTCTCCAACAATGCTATACCATCAGCTTCAACAATGTTTCTCCAAAAATGTCCTCAAGGTCTTCACAACAAGTTTACTATAAGTTGCTCCAATAATATATTCAATAACGTCTTCATTGTCAACTCGTCTCTTGTTTGGGTGCCTTAATGTGCAATGACATGTTTCCAGGACTGAATTCAATGCAAGGCATATTTGAAACTCTAACTCTGTCATCCGGTGTCTTATTAGAAATTATTTCAGTTTTCATTTTGTATTTTAAGTTAGATATTGTTTTCAAGTTTTTACATTTATAATTTTATTGCAATGTGGCAGACTAATGAGAGCAGTGCAGGAACAACCCAGAGACGTGATGATCGTGGAAAGAGGCCAGCAGAAGAACATGTAAAGTGCCAGCATTGCTCTATCTTCAGGTATTTTATTTATTTACATAATTGAAATAATATTAATTTTGTTCAAATATGCAGACACCTAGCCATGGTACGCCTGATGATTCCCTCTTTGATGAAGAGCTTTCTTCATCCCTATCTCCAGTGTTCTTGTTGCGAAAAAAGGCATGAGATGCAAGGTCGGAATTTAATACTTTGATAGACGCGCCTCAAACACCTGAAACAGAAGAGAAGATAAAACAACTTATGAGCCAGCTAGAAAGATATCGGGTAATAATAAAAAGTCAAAAGGATATTTTTTTTGTTCTGCATGAGATGAATTGTGATAGTTTGATTTTTAATTTTTACATTGACTAAAATAACAAAAAGTTCTTTTGTATGTAGCGTTTTCTAGCACTTGCTGAATCCGGTGTTGGTGGTAGTGGGACACAAGGGCAAGAGATTGCCCAACAACCCTCTCGTACACCTTCTACTCCTTTAGGTGCTAGCCAAGAAACACACCCTGCCCAAGCAGACACCCAGCCAACCGCTGAACGTGTTGGCAATGATGAGGCCGATATGGCCAACTACATTATTGCGTTTCCTGGAGCTACACGTGTCAGCTCCACAGGGACCATTAATGGCACGTTGTTGGTGAACGATGAGGGTGTCCCTATAAAGCATGTACAACTCCCAGGTAAATTTTAATATTTTAACTATTTTATGTACTTTATCTAAAACATATTTATCATGATTTTTATTTTTAAATTAATGATAATATCTTTTTTTCTGTGTAGGAAAAAATGAGTTCTACAGGTATCTGGAGAGCCATGCGTTGGTAATTTTTGGCCCAACCATACGCACAGGGTGGAATTCCCAGAGTTCCAACCTGAAAAAAGAACTTCTAGATTATCTAGAAACCCTTTTTGGGGTCGGCATATTTGACAGAACAGCGGTGGCTCGGGTTGCCAGCAAATATTTGAAATATACCAGGGACACCTATAGGATGCAATTGCAATTTAACCCTAGATATGAGCATCCTCTCACAGTTCCAGAGAGTGAGTGGAGAGCACTCATCCATGATGGAAAAGAGAAAAGGGAAAAGAAAGAAGGAAAAATGCCAACTCGACCCGCAATGTAAATTACAACTTTAATTCAATAGCTTTAATTTTCTCTATGTCTAAAATAAAAGTGTGCTACATCATATCTAACTTTAATCTTTTGATGCTAGGTTTCCTGACACCTCAAAGGCAACCAAAGCTAGGATTGAAAAAAAGGGCCATCACAAGCTAGGCCAGGGCGGCTACTTGAAATCGGCCGCAAGAATTGTAATTAAGTAGCTAAACATCTTATAATTAATTGTATCACCTTCCAACATTTTTGTAATCCTATAAAATATGATTAAAAATACACAGAAATATGTAATGTACGGTGATGACTTTGGAACAGAAACAACAAAGGAAGATAAAAATATTGCTTTCCATTTCTTCTATCAAGCCGTAGTTGAACGTCGCATAAGCTTGGGGCAGGTCCCAAGATCCAGAATGCCTGATAAGGTAAAACATTAACCTTTCAATATGTTTTTTTTCATCCATAAATTTAATTTCTAACACCTTTGTTTAAATCAGGGGCGCAACACTACCGATGACGCAAATAACCCATTTTTAGAGCCAAATGTAGATGATCCTCACGTGCAACCTGATCATTGTAGTAGGGACCAGGCCGACAATGCTACTATCAGTGAGGGTCGTGACGGTAATTAATTTCCACTTATAATTTTTTCTAATTATACCTTGATGGTTTTCCTTATAACATTTTTTGTTTAAATGACAGAGAATGTTTCCCTTGAGGATCTTACCACCAGAGAGGAAGACAGGGCAACAGTCCCAACGGTGACAACTGGTGCACCAGGTAAATAATCTCATTGAAATTTTTTTATTAATATTACCGAACTAGTTCAATGATATTTAAAAACTGACAATTAAAATTTAATATTATCTGTTTTTGTAGGCGATGCCCCGTCACTGGATGAGACCAGACATCGTGACTACGCAACTAGGTCAGCGGCGACAACTGGTGCACCAGGTAAATAATCTCATTGCAATTTTTTTTTTTATTAATATTACCGAACTAGTTCAATGATATTTAAAAACTGACAATTAAAATTTAATATTATCTGTTTTTGTAGGCGATGCCCCGTCACCGGATGAGACCAGACATCGTGACTACACAACTAGGTCAGCGCTGACAACTGGTGCACCAGGTAAATAATCTTATTGCAATTTTTTTTATTAATATTACCGAACTAGTTCAATGATATTTAAAAACTGACAATTAAAATTTAATATTATCTGTTTTTGTAGGCGATGCCCCGTCACTCGATGAGACCAGACATCGTGACTACGCAACTAGGTCAGCAGTGCGGGTCGAAAGGCACGAAACAGGAGCAGAGCATGATGATATTGATGATGTAATTAGGAGCTTTAAAAATAGGAAGAAGAAAAAGAAAATTCGATAATGTAAAATATTGTATTATTATAAGACAAACGTTACCAATGACCATACTTGGAATGTTTTTTGCGTTATATAAAAAACTCATTTATCATACTATTTTTATGTCAAGCATTAATTGCAATGTTTCCTTGCATACTTTTTGTTGAATTGTTTTTTTATTAGTTATTGAATATTTTTTTTTATGCTCATGAAAGTAAAAAATGAAATATAGATTGGGTATTGGGGAATTGAGAGTGATGTGAGGGGGGGGAGGGGCCATAAGAGCTTCCACCTTCATGTGGTTGGCCCTGTTTAGTAGAGAATAATTTATTGGAGCGATTTAATCTTGGAGCAAACCTCCCTCGATCCAGTGTAGCAACAAAAAAGTCACCGTTGACTTAGTTGCTACTCTTTCAGATCGTGGGAGGCTTGTTCCAAGTTCATGCGACTCCAATAAATTGTTCTTGAAATGAAGAGGAGCTTATTCAGGTATGTTTTGACATTTTCAACATATGTTCTAACATTATCATAAGAATGCATCTTAGAGTAAAAAATACCACATCAATTACTTGTATTTATTGTATAGATAATGATGGATTTTGATTGACTTGGCAGTGCAGGTACAAATCCTCTTGCATCATGAGCAATACAACTTGTCAACCAAGGTCATGTCCAGGATATTTTTTCTTGTGCGCTTGACCGGGTTCATAATGTCACATTTTGTAAGTTCCTTTACAGTTCATAATTCAATATTAAGCTTGTTCATGATTATTATCTAGGTTTTTGTATGTGTTTTTTCATCTATTTGATTGTAAGCAACTCTGCATGTTTCCTGTTGTTCACTATGATTTCTCCCATTACCACTCCCAGGATGAATCCCACTTTATTGTTACATAGGTTACTTTATTGTTACTATGATTTCTCCATTTACGATTTCATAGGTTACATCATGTAAAGTTGTCAATCTCAGGTTGGTGATGAGCTTTAGTTCTCTAGATTTGGGGCTTTTCTGATATTTTCTCCCTCATGTCATTCCCGCATCACCTCGTTGTTTGAGCATGCCAATTGTCTACCACTTGTACCAATTGGCACATGTCAATCCCTGAGTGGTGCCACATTTCACCTATTTTCAGTGAGAGTTTAGGGTTTCTCTAACATAGCTTCAGAAATCTGATTCAGTGCCTGCTTGAATATTGTCACATAATACTCATGGTTTGGATTTATGAGCATGTTCTGAATGGTTGTTTGATTCATAAGAACCACCCATATAGTCATCTTGAGATATTTCAGAAGTTTTCTCGGGTTTCCTTTTTCACCATTTCTAGTGGGTGGGATGGTGTGGGGTGATCCATCAATACTGGTGCTCTTGTAGTAGGGAATTTGTTTTTGGGGATATAAAGGACATTTGATGTAGATATCCCATTAGATGCATTCATAGATGGGCACGAGAGGTCAAGAATTTAAATTAAAAATATGCAACCTCTAGCATGGCAACCTGAAGGCTGCGAGAGACACTGGTTAAAGATTGTTTTGTGCTAGCCTTAATATAGTCATGATTTCTTTCTATTACCTTAATGCAAATATATAATCCGGTCTCATTAAAATGAGGATTGTGGTTGTATTTCTCTTTGGTTTTTTCTCTCTTAATGCTCCAGAAGTTTCCAAAAGTTGCGATAGTTGTTTAGTTTGCCTGTTACAACTTAAAAGTGGTTTTTAGAAATGGGAGTCATGTTTTTTAAGGTTCATACTAATATGAAGATCTTGTAATTCTATATTCAGGATAAGAGAAGATGGCCTCTTCTTTGGGCAGTATGACAACAATTGCCACATCTACTTCATTGGGTAACAATGGAAAGGGGAAGAAGTTGGGTGCAATGTTTGATAATTATGGCACACAATTGTCTTCTCTTTCAGTTTTTTCACCCATTTCCTTTAATCGCTCAAGTAGAAGAGGGACTCTGAGATTACGCGACAGAGAGAAGGTAGTTAATACAAGAGCTATGGAAAAGGAGTTGTACTTCAACAAGGATGGCTCAATGACAAAAAAATTGCAGGTCAGAGAAAAAATTATGTTTAAAGGAAGGTCACCTGCACGTGAAACTTCACTACGGTGGATCTTTCCTTGTCCACTTATATTCGATTTTAATGTGTTATTTTAATTTTTCATGGAGGGTTGTTTTGGCATATGTTCTGGCATTCAATTGTACACTTACTGAAAGCATTGTCAATTTGTCTTGCAGACGGTGTGAAAAAACTTGCTGATCTTGTTGGAGTCACCCTTGGGGTGAAGGGAAAAATGTTGTCTTAGAGAGAAAGCATGGTTCTCCGAAAATAGTTAATGATGGTGTGATAGTAGCTAAGGAGGTAATTTGTAGATGTGTGCTCTGGTTTTCTTTTTAAAGTTGTATTAGTTCCCCCTCTTAAATGTCTTATATTTGGTAGGCATAATTTGAAAACTCAAAGGTGAAAGGAAACATATTTGTTACCCAGTGGTCTAAAAGGAAAGGGTTATGGCTGAGTCAAATTTTATTGTTATTGACAGTGTACTGAAATGTATCTCAATGCTATGGTTTTGGCCTTTTTATTGGTTGAATTAGAGGACCCAGTTGAAAATAATGGGGCCAAGTAGGCTGGTTTTCCTTTTTGCTGATGCTTTGGTGTATCTAATTGAATTAGTTGCCTAAGGTATTTTTGGTTGCAAACTCCTTTTCATTTTTCATACAGTATTGGCCTTGTGGAATACATTTGATTGTGTGGTCTTGTTAGATCTACAACATTTGTAGTTGTTTAGTCTTATGGCCGAGGTGCACTTTTATTATGGAAATAGTTGATGCAATATTGTCATTTAATCCTTACTGCAGGGTAGCATGTTGAGAAGTTTTTCGTGAAACATTTGGTATTCAAAATGACACTTGATCCTATACAGCATCATGCACTTGACTTCAAAATTCATATTCAAAGTGTGCCAGACAATTCTTGCAAAATTTCAAATATTTATGTTGTTTTAAACCATTATATTTTTCATGTATTGGATGCTGAAAATTTGAAAAAGACATTGGTATGAAACCAATTGGTAAATAATTTCCAGCAAAACAACCACTTCCAAGACATGATTTAGAAGTAGAACATATGTACTTATGAAGCATAGAAAGATATCCTTGATGCATTGTCAATGTTTGGCTAGGGTTATTTTTGGAGAAAATAACTCCTTATTCCTAGAATAGTGATCTTCAATACAAGCAAATGCCAGAGAAGAGAGATCATCGTGTGACGTAACAAAACTAAAATTGGACCCCTAAGGAGAGCTGGTGTGTCTACAATCTCTCTGTCAGCATTTTCCCTTGGTTTACCCCGTTCTTTTCCTCTAGCCTGAGTCTTAATTGACTTCTTCTTTCTTCGGGTTTATTTATCAAATTCGTAGAATTTGATAAATAAATACCATCCACAATGGTTGGACTTTAATTTATATTCCCGACTTTATATTATCTCCAAGCCTTATAACCAATGTTTAACTTTCAACACTTTGTATTTATACTCCACGTTTCTTGTTAAATAAATAACTTGTAATGAACTTTCAGCTCTATATTTCACCACCTAGCCTTACAACAATCACACTCCAAACTTATGATAATTATCCGCCAATCGTTTAATTAAACAATTTCATTATACTTCGGCCCCACCTATATATATCAATAACCAATAAAACACTCGTATCGTACCTGGCTATCCTCCGCACACCTTAGTTAACCTCCGGGAAATTTCAACGTGCGATCACCGTCCGATGGCCCTTCTCCAAATCAACGACTCTTGGCAATTTCGCTCGGCTTCCAACGTTGGGCTTTAACGTGCGATGGCATGGGTTAAACGGTGGTTTTTTGGGGGTCACTTCGCCATGTGTTGCATTCCCTATGGAATCGCTCGCGAATAGGAAATACCGCCTACTCCGCAAAAGCGGTGCGATATGGGCAACCCGCTTTTGTGATTCCGCTCGTGGTTTTGGTACAGGGCTTGACCACGGGTGCAAGTCTGGTTCTGCTATCCTTTTTTTTATTAACTCATGTCCAATCCTCGGGTCAGGTTTCGAAAGCACAACAATCTTGTCTCTTTATTAAGCGGGATTTTTATATTTGAACAATGTTCACGACCCCGGTTCTCTACACAGACCTCGCCTTCGGGTGGGGTGAGTTCACAGGGTTATCCAACAATTTACGGGAATTCAAAGACAGAAGAATGGAATTATCAGTACCCAATCACCTCACAGTTAAACAATTCTTCACAATTAGCAGTTCAAGATAATTCAATGGCAACTATGCTTGGAAATCATTTAACTGGAAACAATTGTTCACACACAGAGGTTTATTGCAGAAATCCCCTCTCTACTCTCCTCTTCCCTCTCTACTTTTATTCATCCGAGGAATTACAATTTATATGCATAACATATGGCTCTTCGGTTCCTCTGAGAGGACCGTTCTAGAAATCAAAAGGTCTAATTATAATAATTCAACTAACTGAAACTGTTCGACTCCTACAACTCTAACTAGTCTAAGTAATACAGTCAGCTGAGGTATTGACACCTAGCTATTACAACTCAAATGTTTTTGAACCCTCCTAGCCACAACATGTGGAAAAAACCTCCTACATTGCTGGCTAGTGCCTAATGCCCCTACATCATCATGTGACATAAACCTATTAACAAAAGTGAACAGGGAATGATTATTAATTATGGCATACTAAGTTGTCAGTGATTTTGACTATTTGTCTTTAACATGTAAAAATGTTAAATTCCAAACTTACATCATCATGGTATTTTAGTAGATGTGTGATAGATAGTATGATAGTATCATATTACCATTCTTCCTTGAGGAACCCACTTCATCCATTAAGATTGCTTTTTTTAAAAGTAACATTGTAGATAACCTTAAAAACACTTGTTAACTATTTTTGTTTGACCATTTGATTGTGTTTGATATGTAGAACTCATGGCAGCTAGTGTTTCTCCACTCATATTAAATAATTATTTCCAAAAGTTTCTTGTTACTATTACTTTAGGAAAACCATAAAGACGATGAATTTCTTTCACGGATGCTTCTGCCACTTGGCTTGTTGTTTATGTACTTTGAGCTCTACAAAAAAAATCTACAAAATTTGCCTATATAAATGACCACAAAAATGTAATACTTACCTTTATATTTCAGTAACCCTGTAATAAAGTCTATTGATATATCTTCTAGTCTTTGAATATGTATGTGGAATGGTTGAAGTAACCCTAGAGATTTTAATATCTCTCTTTTATTTATTATGCAAACCTGACCTTCTCTTACAAAATTTTGAATATATTTCTTCATTCCTTCCAAAAATATATTTTTTGATCCTTTGAGATGTTTTAAGGAACCCTGCGTCCTACCATCAGAGAGACATGGGACTCCCTTAATATTTTTTTATTCAAATATGCTTGCATGCATAAAAATATTCTACATTTGCACCAAAGTATATCTCTCTTTCACTCCCAATGCTCCATAGAGTTCATCCTATCCTTTATAAATTTTAGTTTTTGTTTAGTACTATTGTCATTTTTCCATTATGGCAAGCTTTTTCTAGCCACCTAGGAATAGAAAATGTAATTGGATATAAATTTGAGGCCTCTTCTATTTTAGAAAGAGCATCATGTACTAAATTTTCCTTACCCTTTTTGCAGATTATCTCAAAATTAAAAATTTTCATTTTTTCTCCTCATTTTTGTTAATCTTCCAATGAAATCCATAGCTTCAAAAAATACTTTATGCTATCATGGTATATCTTGACATTAAAGTACCTCCCAATGATATACTATCCCCATTTTTTATTGCATGTAATATTGCTTCCATTTATTTTTCATACGTAGATTTCACCAAATATTTTCTTTGAATTCCTTGCTTTTAAAAGCCAATGATATCCCTTATTGTGTTAATGTTACGCAAATTCCTTGTCCTAGTGCCTCACACTCTACTCTGAATGTTTTACCAAAAGTAGGTGCAACCAATGTTGGTGTAGAAGACATGGCATCCATTAAAAGAGAGAATGCCAAAGTAGCCTCATCATTCCATATAAATGATATTTTCTTCAAGAGATTGTGAGTGGACTTGAAATGCATGCATAATTCTTAACAAATGATCAATAATATCATGTAAGTCTAAAAAATCTTCTAAGAACCTTGATTTTCTTAGGAATAGGTCATTTTGTAATACCTTGCATCTTTTGAGGCTCCAACTTCACTCCTTCCTTTAAAACAATATGAACCAAATACTCGAATTCTTATTTCCCAAAAGCACATTTGGATATTTTCACATAAAAATGATTGTTCTCAATAATTTATATAACTTTTCCACATGTTTACTAGTGTGGTATTCGCATGATTTATTATAAATATGTGTATTATCAAAGAAAACCAACACAAATTTTATAAGATGGGATCAAACAAAATTGTTCTTAAGTCGAGCCTGCCGGACTTCAAACGGCGATAAACCATAATTCAAACCAAATTCGCGTTCCAAAATAGCCTGCTGACGTCGGCCAATTTTGTGACGCGAAAACCAAATGAATTCCGCCCTAATCTTTTTCGGGTCCGAAGTTGGGCTGGCGTACGGAGGGAGAGTTGTGACGTGAATTTCTTATCAAATTCGCCCTAATATTTTTCAGGTCCGGATTTCCACTGCGCGAGCGGCCCAAACAAAGATCCGCTCCTATCCCTCTGTGACGAAACCATCGTACATGCTGACGTCATCAATCAAAACCTGCCACCCTTTTGACTTTGTAAATAAAACAAATTGCGTCTGCGTCATTTTCATTGTTCCATGCGCTAGCCAGTCTTCCATGCAACAAAATTCAAAAACCAACTGTTAACGCTTGTTGACCGTTACCTTGCTGAAGAGAATTGAAGCCGAGTATTTCAGGGTTCTTCTGTCATAACCAACGCCTGTTTAAACACGTTTCATTTCCCGTAAACAGGTATTTATTCCAATTCCCCGCTAAACTCTGTAAAAAATCTTGGTTTTAGTTTTAATTCTGCACTAAGGTCTGAAAAGAAGTTCAGTTTGGTCTTTTTCGTTCCCAGAACTGCAATTATATTCCCAAAACTGGTAATTGTGCCCCTTTTCCACAAAAATCCCGAAATTCCATTTCTGAATCCACAAGAACCAGAAATGGAAGTTCCTGTAGCTCTGAATGTCGTGCCCATCAATGCCCCTCACAAGGAATTGGATTATTTGCCTTTAGCCGATATGGATTTTCAAATTAAGGACTTGCGTCTCAGTGAGAATCCTCTTCGAATATTTTTCCGCTGCAGAGACAATTATTTGAATGGTTCTGACATCTTTGGACTTTGGGAATAAAATATTCCTATGTACCTTCTCCCCTCAGTCCATATTTTTCCTAAGTTAATCCATTATTGCTACGCAAATTATGATCCCAACCAACGAGCAGTTTTATCCCCAAGTCAAAATGTCCTTTTCCCAATAACTGCTCAGTCCATAAATGAAATGCTACAATTCCAACCTGGTCAAGCTCTCACTCCCCTGTCCATGGTTGAATTACTGGAGAAATCTACTAAGTTATCCCATGAAGAGTTAAACCGCCTATGCCAAACCTTCATGTTACCAGAGCATCAGCCTAAAAACCCTCCCCCTTATGGTTATACTTTCTTTACTGATGAGGGTAGAATTATTTTAAACATGATATCTTCCATAATGGGCTTCAATACTAGTGAGTATGCTGATCAGTTAACCCTAGTATTGTTATCTATTTTTACCCTTGGACAACCTCCTGCTGTCAAGTACGATTTTGCATCTTATATTGCTGAAAAAATCCATGATCAGTTCATGAGATTTGAAAATGAGAGAGTATTTAAGTATTCTTTTGTCATATATCATCTCATGATTTACTTTCAGTCAGAAAATTTCCCTTTTTATGTTAATAAACTTGATGCCAAAGGGAATCCTAGGTCAGTCATCTTTTGGTCTGCCATTTCTCAAAATTCCTCTGATTCTCCTTATTCCTATAATGAGTTTGTCGACCTTTTTGTTCATCCTGCAAATACCTTGTTGACAAGAGTCTCTCCTCCTAGAATTAACAATGAAATCAAGAAAATCCTTCAGCTCTCAAAGCATTACAAGATAGGTGACTGGTACCTATATCAAAACTACACAGAGATCAGGATATATGGATGTGAATTATGCCCATTCAAACTGCCCAAGTATGTCCCAATGAGACTCTTTGCATTAGAATATTTCAGGCAGATGAATAATTCAAATATAATTCATTTTTGCAATGCAAATAAAAAGGCTCAACTCAGGATCAAGAGCCAATTAGGTCCTTTCATTTGTAACTCTAGGGAAGTTGGAAAGGAAGCTGAAAGGATTTTAGAAGACTAGCTCAGACTACAAAAGAGTTTCCACTGGGTGCCTTATGATCCAAACAACTTTATCTGTGATAGAAGAATGAAAAATAAACAGTCACCATACATCCATCAAAGAATCCCAGAAATAGAACAATATGCTAATATGGATAAATGGACAGAAGGGAAATTGGTTGAAAATGATAGTGAGCAGGTCATTGTTGAAAATGTAATGAAAGATCTTGAAAAGATACTTGACCTAGAATCTTTTGGACAGGTGCAGGGATCTTCTTCAGCCAGGACTTTACAACAAAATTTGCAGGAGATTAGTACAGTAGCAGTAGAATCTAAAGGAAAAGAAAAGGAGCCTGATATAAAAATAATTGAAAAATTCATAATGACAGAGCAACCAGAGACTTCTAAAGAACAAGGTCAAGGACAAATTCCTCCTACTCAGATCAGTGAGCCAGAAATTTCTATTTTACAAACTCCTCTGAATATAGAAAAGGGGAAAAAGAGAGAGGCTGAAACAACTACTCCTATTGGTGGCTCTTCTGAATAGCAAGATGTTAAAAGGCAGAAATTAACTCCCCTTCCAGAAGATAAATCATTTCAGGAAATCCCTGACAGCCAGGGCAGAGAAGACAGTCAGCAAACAGATACAGGTAGTGGGACATCCACTAATTTTCAAAAACAGGGAATATAGAGGCAACAAAGTGCAGAAATATCTTCTTTCAAACCTCCAGTAAAAACTGCCTGGGACATCAAAATAACATTCATCAATATAAAGGCCAGGAATGATCCACTTAGACTTCAAGTGTACAACCAATTTTTGAAGATGGCTCCGAAAAATCAAGAAAGATTGATGTCAGCTTATGACATCCAACATGGTAAGATGTTAATGAGCCATTTGAAGCCCAAGGTGCAGCAGCCTCAGACAGTTGCAGATTACGTTAGGACTAATTTTGAAGTCTTAGCAAAGGATATCCATCCTTTAGATCAAATTGAGCTACACAAGCAAACAGGTGAGATGATTTATTCTACTCTGACGGATAAATCAATGATGACCCATAAGTTGCAGGATTCTTTGGATAATACTAATACACAGTTCCAGCTTGAAAAATCCTCCTCCCAGGCTAAGGATAATAGAATCAAAACTTTAGAGGAAATAATCATTGGTTTGGGTCATAATCCTAAAGATTTGAAAGGTATTGAAGCTTTGATCAAGAGAAAAGATCATGATATTGCAGCTCTGAGAAAACAATTAAAGTTACCGGCATCAAGACATCCACAGACTGCAGAAATCATCAAACAAAATTCTGAGGAAGAACTAATGGATTTGCTCTTAAAATTTAATGAGCAACTTACTGCAACTAAAAAAGAGCTTGAGAATGCATTAAAAGATAAGCAGGAAAATATTCTAGTATCTACAACAGGAGTAGTGACAGGTACAACAACAATAGGTCAGCCAGCAGAATTGTCACAGAGCAACACTGTAAATTTGAACACTGATGAATTAACAAAGTCAATGGAAGATATGAACATTCAGGCCATAGAGCTTCACAAAACAAAGGAACAATTGGCCACTCTAGAACATAAATAAGATCTTTCAAAAATGAGTGTTGCTGATAAAACAAGAGAAGTGAACAAATTAGAAAAAACAGTCAAAGCATTGGAAAAGGATCTCACATTGGAGAAACCTTTAAAAGAAATAAATGAAATTCTTTGGGATAATATCATTCAATCAATAAAGGATGTTTGGTCCTCAATTCAGATAATGGATGAACATAATAACTTAGTTAAATTGGCTTTGGATGAGATTGAGAGATCAAGACAAGAGTTGGGAAATATGCCAGAAGAGGCCAATAGACTTATACATTTTTTGAATACTCGCACTAAGAATCAACTTGCAGAAATTGGTATTCAGGACAGGACCGGAACAATTCTGGAAATAAAGAAAGTTTTTACTAAAAGAACTCTGGTACAGAATTTAGAACAAAGGTGCTCAGATATGCAAGAAGAAATCATTGCCTTCAGAGAAAGATTGAATATTTTGTTAAATAGAGGATTGCCCAGTCCTATAGTTGCAGAAGATAAGCTAATGGACCTTGATAGTTATGTTGAAAAATTGGACAAATATGCCGATAATCAAGCTAGTTCTTCAACCAGTTCATCAACAGCAGCATTGCCTACAGGGAAAAACCTTCATGACAGATTGGAGAATTTATTTTATCTTGAGCATGAAGTAAATCATTTATTCCCAAATCAGCCTAATTTCTTCAGATATACTGAGGCTGATGAAACACTAAGAAAGTTGCAAAGGACCAGAGTGCCATAAGTTCAATGGTGGGAAGAAATGATGGAACTTTTGTAAAAAATTATCCTTACATAAATTTTTTCCTATTTACCACAGTATATCATGATAAAAAGGATAAAAGGATGAACAAAGGTCAAAGAGTATCAGAGCAGTTAAAGAGTATCAGTTAAAGAGGTCAAAGAGTAGAAGTTAAAGAGTATCAGATTGTCGATAATCTCCATGTGGACCGTTACTGGGTTTTATATCAAGTCCCTGTATGTGACATGGGGTATTTTTCTATCACTGTCTGGGGTGGGACTTCCATTTTTCTGGATGGATATTTGGGTTCCAATCTTCAGATGTGAAAATGTAATGACTTCATGGACTGTTTTACTTCATATAATATATTCAAAAAAATGTTTTCTCTCTTGTGAAAAAAAAATGATTAATGTTTATCACTCTGCCTTCAAAACTAGTGATGCTGGTCTATGTCGCTGGTTTATTGATATGGTCTCATGGTATTTTTATATTTGGGACATATCACACTCCTCACATGATTAGCGTTTTTATCTGTTCAAGGATTTTGGGTACTTTAATTTGTATTTGGAACAATGGACGTCGGTACTCTATCTGTTTTTTTACTATTCTACATACTGCTATTTCACTTTCTTATAGATGCCTCGGGCATATTTGGATGCTTTCTCAGATTTGTCGATAATCTCCATGTGGACCGTTACTGGGTTTTATATCAAGTCCCTGTATGTGACATGGGGTATTTTTCTATCACTGTCTGGGGTGGGACTTCCACTTTTCTGGATGGATATTTGGGTTCCAATCTTCGGATGTGAAAATGTAATGACTTCATGGACTGTTTTACTTCATATAATATATTCAAAACAACGTTTTTTCTCTTGTGAAAAAAAAATGATTAATGTTTATCACTCTGCCTTCAAAACTAGCGATGCTGGTCTATGTTGTCGGTTTATTGATATGGTCTGATGGTCTTTTTATATTTTGGACATATCACACTCCTCACATGATTAGCGTTTTTCTCTGTTCAAGGATTTTGGGTACTTTAATTTGTATTTGGAACAATGGACGCCGGTAGGTACTCTATCTGTTGCTTTACTATTCTACATACTGCTATTTCACTTTCTTATAGATGCCTTGGGCATATTTGGATGCTTTCTCAGATTGTTGATAATCTCCATGTGGACCGTTACTGGGTTTTATATCATGTCCCTGTATGTGACATGGGGTATTTTTCTATCATTGTCTGGGGTGGGACTTTCACTTTTCTGGATGGATATTTGGGTTCAAATCTTCAGATGGTGAAATGTAATGACTTCATGGACTGTTTTACTTCATATAATATATTCAAAACAACGTTTTTCCTCTTTTAAAGTTCCATATTTTTTTTTTTAAATTGAACCTACCGTCGCAATTCCGACGTCTTGTAAGCATCGGAATTGCGACATATTAGAAACGTCGGAAGAGCAACGTTCAAAACGTCGGATTGCATTTTGTCGTAATTGTGACAGCTTACAGACGTCGGAAGAGCGACGTTCAAAACGTCGGACCACATTTCGTCGTAATTGTGACAGTTTAAAGACGTGAGAAGAGCGACGTTCTAAACGTCGGACCACATTTCGTCGGAAGTGCGACAGTTTATAAAGGTCGGAAGTGTGACGGATTGGAAAAATTCGGAAGAGTGACGCTTGTTTGGAAGCGACGTAAAAAGTGTCGATAGTGCGACACTTTTTAGTTGCGTCGGAACTGTGACGGTATGGTAAACCACGTTTTTCCCGCCCTCGAACTGTCACTCTTGCCACGACTATGTGTCGGAATAGCGACGATTTGGCCGTCGGAATTTCCGCCAAATGTAGTAGTGCTAGCATGGCATTATGCAAAATTTTGTCATGGATGTTTAAAATGACATAAAATGGAGGAACTCCTCCCTGTTATAATTTCTCTTCTACTTCTAGTCCAAATAGGAGCTCAGGTTTGTCATCATTTAAATTAACAGAATCAACATTTTATCCTATTTTTAAATATCTCAAAATTTGAGATCTATATACATCTTGAGTGACTAATTCAGAAGGAGGAATAGAGATTTTAATCTTCGCAATTTCATTCTCTATACTGAAAGGTGTTTGATTTTTTGAAATATTCAAATCAGTCTTTTTAGGCACTGTTTTCACAGCAATTTCATCTTGCTAGTTTTTATTAGGAAACTCAGTTAAAACTATTTTGTTAGGAGCACTAATTGTGTTGCTAGTGCTACTTTGGTCACCGCTCTGTTTGTGACTAGGTTGGTTATTTTTTTTTTTATTCCTATCAAAACTTTCAGCCACTGTATTCAGATTTTCTGTTGTCTTCTTAGGAACGCATTCAGGGATCTTCCTAGTAGAAATTTCGAAGGTCTTTATTTTGGGAGTATCTTGGTTTTTCTTGCTCGTGAGGTCATACTGTCTATGTACTTCCATGATGGAATTTTCAAAGCCTTGTTTGTAGTCTTCAGATTTTAGGATTTCTTCGTCATTTGGTGCAAATATGCCTTGTTCTTCCTCAGTGAGGAAAAGAGTATCCTCATTATTCACTCCCATTAAATTTATGTGGTTTTCCTTTCTTTATTCAATTACCCCCTCATCCTCATCAGCATATTTTTCTTGGAAAGGAGGTCTGATTTTTTGATGAGGACCTCTTTATCTTATTTGAGGGGGGTTTCTTCTAAAGTTCTGGTTTTGGTTCTAATTTTGATTTTCTTTTTGAGGATTTGTTTGGTTTTCTCTAGGATAAGCTCTCACATTTACATTCATACTCTCCATGGTTTTTACTAAGTTATCAATCTTTGTGTCAGATGTGGAGGGTATGGCTTCTTCCCTATATGTGACTCCTTTTTCATTTTTCATTCTAGCTCTCTTAGCAATCAGATTGGCTTCTACACTTACTTCTCCCCCTTGCATGTCTTCTAATGTGAGGGGTTCTCTTTCTCTTAATTGATAAGCCATCTTTGGGTAAAAACCATCAAGGAATTTCATTAGAGAAAGACCTTGTGGAGGTTTCATGTGTATAGGGAGGGCATTATATACATTATTGAACCTAGTGCAGTATTCTTGGACACCCTCTCCAATATTTCTCTTAATTGTTTCATAATCTGATAAGATTTGGAGAGGGTTCTTCTTGACTTCCCAATTGTTTAATAATAGTTGATGAAAATCAAGGAAGTCATTTATACTATTAGTGTTTAATCCTTTAAACCATTTTCTTGCCTCTCCCCCTAAGCTTTGAGAAAACATCTAATTTTAACAACTTCATCATCTATTTATTTTCTGTCAAAGTAGTCATTCATTCTGTCCACATGTTGTTGAGTAGTAGTAGAAATACTAGCATCATATAATGGAATGTTGGATTGGTAGTCCTATGGTAGAACAACTAAAGCCAATGGTAGAACTAGGGGAGCATATCATGTTGCCATGATCTGTGGTTGGGAAAAGAATGGAGGTTTAGCAAGTGGAGGATTCACAAAAGGAGGTACAGGGTTAAACAGAGGAAGGTGAACAATGGGGGATGAAGTTAGTACAACAGAATTTTGTTGTAAGGTGGATGGGTCTAAAAATATCTGGGTTATCCAACTATGAGATCTAGTCCTAGAAAATCTTTGTTCTAGGGGTGAGTCAGATAGGATATTATGCAAGTATTTAGGGTTTTCAGGTAGGGATCTTGCTTTGTGGATTGGTCTGCTAACAAATGGGTTTTTAGATCTAGGAGACTTCCTAAGGATTCTTTCAAGATTGTCAACTTTTGCAGGAGTATTTAGGTCAGGATGGGATCTAGTAAATATTCTTATAGAAGCCAGACTTGGACCCAAGGATCAGAAAGGTTGAAATTTTATGATATTATTGAAGGAAAAACCAATCTGTGAAAGAAATACTTAATCCAAAAAGTATTCTTGACTGGGTTATTTTGATTTTTTGATGATAAAATAAGTTTTCCCAGTGGAATCTATGGAAAACCAGTGGAGTCACAGGGTGAAGGATTTTTATTTGTTTTATGGCTGGCTGTTGTTCACCATCAACAACCAGGTACCATTCTTCGCTAACACTTGATTCATGTATGTTTAAAATGAGGCTTTTTGAGTTTTTTGAGTTTATATTTTGTTTTTTATTACTCAGTATTCCCACGTATGGTTTCCACTATGTTTGGCTCCCCGTGATTTTCAATATTGGCAAGAACAAACTCTGCAGCAAACCACATTAGAACCACTTGGGAATCCTAGGACCTAGCCTTCCTGGACTCAGAGAGGGATCTCTCTATACAATTTTTTATAGATGATATATCTTGATGCATTTTTTTATGATGTTAGGATCATTATGAGATTCTAAGGACTTGTTTGTTTTGATTGATTGATTGATAGGTTGATGCTGTTAAACCAGCTCCAAAAATAGAAGAAAAGAGGTATCAATGCCTTAGAAATAAGCCACTTTGAGGGGGAAACCTCCAATACATTACATGAATGAACAATTCTTGGATGATCCAAATTACGTCAAAACCTCCTTTCTATATATAGGAGTCCATGGGACCACAATGTAATCCTAGCTGACCTAACAATAATAATTTAAGGGCACAATAATAACAATATGGGGGTTACAGGGGTACAATAATAAAAATAAGGGGGTTACACTAATAACAATAAGGGATTATACTAGTAATATTGGGACCTAACATGCCCCTCTCCTTCAAAAAAGTGTTGTCCTCAACGCTTGAGTAGCTCTAGGTGCTTCTGTATAAAATTTTCATCTTCCCATGTACAATCTTCAGTGGGTAAGTTCTTCCACTTGATGAGATACTATGAAATTGATCGATTTCGTAGCTGTTGAGTTCTTTTTTCTGTGACCTCTTCAGGTTCCCCTATGATTTTTCCTTCCTCATCAAGTTCTAGAAATATTGTTTGAACTGGAAGATTTTCTCCTATAACATTATTTAAGCATGAAACATGGAAAACTAGATGTACTCGTGAAGAAGAAGGAAGCTCCAATTTGTATGCCATAGTACCAATCTTTTGCAACACCTTGTAAGGACCATAGTACTTTGGCGATAATTTATTATCCTTCTTAGCTTGCTTGAGGGACATTTGTTTGTATGGTTGTAGCCTTAAAAATACCCAGTCTCCTACATCAAAACTTCTCTCGCTACAATGTTGATCTACCTGTTGTTTCATTCGATTTTGTGCCAAATTCAGGTTATCCCTTAAGAATTGGAGAACTTCTTGTTGATGCTCGATGTGATTTTCCACTGCTTGAACCTTCGAATTTTCTCTTAAAGATGATGTGATGTGTTGTAGCATAATTTGACTGAGCTAAAAGCCAAGAGAGGTTTTGAGTAATTCAAGGTTGTTGAGAAACAGTTATTAAAATTCAAAAAGAGTTGCAACATGTTCAAGAAGATGACCACAATCTCAACAGGAATTCATCATCATATGTTGTAGGGCATAATTCTCAGATAAGGGAGCTCTATAACAAGCACAACATCCTCTCCAAGATTTTTGTTGCATCCATTCGAGGAGACTGGTCCATTGGGTTTAATGATGAAGAAAACGCCTTATTCATGGAATTTATTCAAATGCATCTTTCTAAAGGGCACTCAACAACTCCTTAGTTGTAAATAATTCTACCCTATAGGTGGTGATAAATAAGGAATCAAAGTATGCAACAAGAATGGCTATTGCTGACAAGTACTAAACCTCAAATTTCCCCAACCTTGGTTTTGATAATTGGTTCTCGGGAGAGTATTTTAAAATATGAAGAAGACTTCAGAGATATCATGAGAAAATTTTACAATGTGAACATCAGTTAAACTTGCTAAGGAAGGAAGGCTCCATGAGTGAGTATTGCTCATATTTTTATTTCTAGTGGTGAAGCATTTCAAGATCAAAATGAAGATAGCGATTATAGGTGCAACACATGATAAAAAACTCAGTTCTTTCTGGATTCCGATCAATTAACAAATAATTATTTTTGACCTTTCTTGAGTATTCCAAAAATAATTTCTATGAGTATGCAGTGTTGGCAGTTCTACGTATGAACTGACAATAAGCTCAGGAGAGATAGGCACATTAAACTACACAGAAAGCTCAGGAGGGAGTCATGCGGAACAATGTCCAACACAGAGAAGTAGAGAACTATTAATCAGTGAAGAGAAGCGCAAAGGAATGAAGAGGTAAAGTACAGTCATTGGCCAGGGAGATCAACGAACAAGATTAAGGGAGACAGACGGCTAGGATTAAGTCACATAGATTAAGGTCAACGGAAGGATGAAACCAAGGAATGGGTTTTGAAAACCAGCAAATGGTTTTCGCGTGGGTGCAACCTGGTAAGCGGTAATTGCTGGAGAGAACGCAATAGTGTTTATAAGCTGACGCGTGGCAATTAAAAACCACTAATTTTGTGTAATTTCAAAAGTTTTAACCATCGTGCTAGTTGGAGCGCAATATCAAGCGATGTCTGTTGAATCTAGACAAGTTAAATGGATGACATAGATTGGATTGCAGAAATGGATGGGTAAGTTGTAAATGTTGTGGGATTCGGATATAATATTATTTTGGTGCTTTGGGTTTTAAACAAAGTCAATCTTTTGAATCAAATGAAATGTTAAGCGTGATAGTTGACAGTTGTGGGACAAGGTTAATACATGTTGGTACTTTGGTATATTTATCCAAAGTCGATGTGATATACTCGGAATTTAAATGAATGGGTTTTTAACTATGGTTTATAACCACAATATCATGAAAATGGGACAGCTTCCACATATGAAGTTATTATTTTTGGGTTTTATAACCATGGGTTAAAAAGTGAGGAAATCTTCTTTTGAAGATTAAATAAGAAGCTTCCACGCCAAATTATTGGATTATATGCATGTGGGTATGCATTTTTAAATTTATATGCACATGTGGGTAAACGCAGCCAAGGATGCATCACATAAGAATGCAGAGACATAGCTGGAAGGGAAATCATTGCATCAATGGTTTGAGGAAGCACAAAAGGAGGGAATTTTATGACAACGAGTGGCCCTGCAAAACAGTTTTTCCCAAAATACTCATCAAAAATCAATGGTTGACATTCATTACGGCACCACCCTTATCATTTTCATAAACCGCCAGAGGTGGTCCTGTAGGTGGTTTTGGGTTTTGTGAAACCATCAATTTTATATCATAAATTGAATACAAAGTATGGGACCCAAATATATATATATATATATTATCCACCTCAGCGATAGTAGCATATGAAAAATGTAAAACTTTGAAGACTTTTGTTTAATTTATCTTATTAACTAAAAGAGAAAGGCACCCGTGAGTTTGTTTAACCATATTTGTAAAGGGTTGGGGTTCATTAAAATCTAGTTTATTTAGAATAGAGAAACAATTTTGTAACTGTTAGAATATTAGAAACTTAGTTATTGAACTGATTTTTTTTTAAAATTATTTAGGTTGAGAAGGGAGAATAAAAGGGGAGAAAAAATCTCATTATAGGTTTCGAGTTTTTGGACCTCCAGGTAGCAATTTTTGTACTCGGATTTCAAATTATTAATGAATGAAAATCAAGCTTCTAGCATTTGTTGATATTGATGTGTCTTCTCGTTTACATGGTGTGTTTTCAGTCTCTGAATAAAATGAAATAATGAAGCTGCAGGTCTCTTTTTATGTGTGTAAATTAGAGTTAAAACCCTTAATATGTGCTCCTTCATTTTAACTATTCCTTTTCTTATAATTCTTCTGAAGTTTGAGGTGATAGATCCTGTACAACAGCATATCAGTTTGGGCTTCTTCCTTTCATGTTATTCTAATCATTTCATTCTATATCAGCAGATAATAGCATTGTAGGACATTCGTTGTATTTGTTTTTTGAGGGTTTAATGATAAATATTTGGAGATGTTTAAACAAAGACCAATATTTCTGTGACATAATTATAAATGTCCTAAGCACAGATTCCTTATCACAACTAAGGGATTGTCTCTTAAGGTACAAAATTTTTTGGCACCGTTGCCAGGGATCGAAGAAGAAAAGTTCATTTCCTTGGGTTTCTTTCAATTTCCTCTGGTTTCTCAGTGAGGATTAAGTATTCGGCTGTGTTTACTTTTTACAGAATTCTCATTTTCAAAAAGCCATACACGAGGTCAAATACCTTGCAGCAGAAGGTCTCATAATCCATTATTCTTGATGGTGAACAAGATTTAGATTTGAAGTTTGGTTTTTTATTATTCACCTGGCGACTCCACTGATGAAGGTTTCACTAGATGAAGAATTTTGCTGGCAAGAAAATGAGAAAGGATCATGGAAAAAAAATGTATCAGAATTTCAGTTTTTTAAAGGAGGTTCTATTTTTTACTATCAGTTTAGTGGTCTATTTTCCCTTATATATCAAGAAGATTGTTTCCTGCTTTATTTTCTCAGAATATTATAAGGCCCAAAATGTACATTCTTTATTGGAAAAGGATGATTTTTCTTCTGCTTGTATTATAGATCTTGACACAAATTTATATCCTAAATATGAGAGGAGAGATGATTGTTGTATTACAATTCTGAAAGATAATCAGTCTCAATATGGGCATAAAGGTGAGGATTCATCATCTTTGGCTGATAGCAATTTACCTCATAAGCAATCCGCTTCTTTCCAACTTGGAGCCAAATTGATTTTCAAACCCTTGGTGCTGCCCACAATCTTTCATCAATATCCCTCAAAAGGATTCAAATCCTTTCCAAGTTTCTCTGGAGAGGAGGAG
Source organism: Pinus albicaulis (assembly GCA_034641835.2). Lineage (NCBI taxonomy): Eukaryota > Viridiplantae > Streptophyta > Pinopsida > Pinales > Pinaceae > Pinus > Pinus albicaulis. The sequence continues at coordinate 430,645,645 of CM076569.1, forward strand.
GATATTTCAGTTGAACTACATATCTTATAATTTGAGTACTTTCTGGAAAAATTTCAAATTATTTATGAAGATGTGGCTTTAAGGATGTTTTGTCATTCATTAAAACAGGATCCTCAGCAATGGTTCTAGTGTTTGGAAGCAAGTTCAATTAGTTCCTGGAAAGGTTTTCAAGATGTATTTCTTAGATATTGGGGCGAGTGTAAGTCATATGAAAAAACCTTTGGGAATTATATTCTATGTAGAGGCAGAGTAATGAATCAATCATTGAGTTTAATAGGAGGTTTCAAAACATTTATTTCAGCATGCCAAAAGAAATTTAGCCTCCTGAAGCAGTAGCTATGGTTTACTATTCGAGGGCTCTTTCTATTGTCTTGCCTTTTTATCTCAAGGAGAGAAAGCCTTGCACCCTAAAACTGATGTTTCTTTATGCACAGGAAATCGAAGATAATGTGTGGGCTTGTAGAAATTATTCTTGTCATGTTGAAAGAACAAATTTTTCTGAAGGCAAGAGGGCCTGTCAAGAAAACATTGGAATTTCTTTACAAGGGAATGCAAATCTAGAGGTGAAAAAGAAATTTCAAAAAGTGTCAGAGGATTCTTGTATTTCTAAAGCACAAGAATCTAAGCGGTCTGAAGATTCTGGTCAAAAATACGTTGCAAAAGCTGAACTACATGATAAAATCTTGGAAGATCATTACAATTTTCATAATTTTAATGATTTTGCGAATAAAGGGGAAACTAGTGGAGCTTCTCAGATATGTTTGCAGGAGGAGGAATATTTTTGTCAAGAATTCACATTATATGAAGAACATCAGCATTATGGGGAACAAACCTTAGATTTCTCTTTTCATCCTAAATGCCTGCCTATAGAAAATGGAAATCAAGTTCCTCACACACAATTCCAAATTGAGGAGTCAAATAATGAAGAAAGTTTCCCTGTTCAAAGAAGGCTACATCAGCAAAATGTTCAAGAAAAGGAGGCAGCCAAAAAATTTTCTCATTAGTTCTATGATCCAGTGGCTGTATATATGACAAATTTATTTGATCAGGAACAAGCTTTTATGCAAGGGTATGTACAAATTTTTGTATATGGAAAACATTCATGGTACATTCCTATTTTTATTTTTAAATTTCAGCAGTATGAAGGTATTAAGTCTAACATACAGATGTTAGGTTGGTGCCATTGGAAGGTTGACTTCACCTGATTAAATTCAGCCCTACATATATATATAGGAGTTGTACATAAATAAGCTCAGGAGTTGAGAATTTCTAGTTGCAGTATTTCTAGTTAAGCATTTTTCAGTTCAAGAATAAAGATCCTGGAAGAGAGAGGTTTCATAGAAGTTTTAAATTTTCAAAGATTTTGGATTGGGAGAAGATTCAGTTTGACTTGACCCCATGCCCAATAATGGCCACTGATCTACAAGTTCTCTTTGAATCCATGCCCAATAAAGACTACTGGTCTACAAGTTCTCAGCACTTTACCACCAAAGCGCTATCCCCAATTGGAGCCAGATGTTGTAGCATAATTTGACTGGGCTAAAATACAAGAGAGGTTCTGAGTAATTAAAGCTTGTTGAGAAAAAAATATTAAAATTCAAAAAGAGCTGCAACATGTTCAAGAAGATGACCATGAACTCAACAGGAATTCATCATCATATGTTGCAGGGCATAATTCTCAGATAAGGGAGCTCTGTAACAACCATGACATCCTCTCCAAGATTTTTGTTGCATCCATTCGAGGAGACAGTTCAATTGGGTTTAACGATGAAGAAAAAACCTTATTCATGGGATTTATTCAAATGCATCTTTCTGAAGGGCACTCAGCAACTTCCTTAGCTATAAATAATTCTACCCTGTAGATGGTGATAAATAAGGAATCAAAGTATGAACCAAGAATGGCTATTTCTAACAAGTACAAAACCTCAAATTTCCCCAACCTTGGTTTTGATAATTGGTTCTCAGGAGCGTATTTTAAAATATGAAGAAGACTTGAGAGATATCATGAGAAAATTTTACAATGTGAACATTAGTTAAACTTGCTAAGGAAGGAATGCATCATGAGTGGGTATTGCTCGTATTTTTATTTCTAGTGGTGAAGCATTTCAAGATCAAAATGAAGATAGCTATTATAGGTGCAACACATGAGAAAAATCTCAGTTATTTTTAGAGTCTGATCAATTAACAAATAGTTATCTTTGACCTTTCTTGAGTATTCCAGACAGAATATCTATGAGTATGCAGTGTTGATAGTTCTACATATGAACTAACAATAAGCTCAGGAGAGATAGGCACATTAAACTACACAAAAATCTTAGGAGGGAGTCATGTGGAAGAATTTCCAACACAGAGAAGAAGAGAAATATTAATCAGTGAAGAGAAGCACAAAGGAATGAAGAGGTAAAGTATAGTCATTGGCCAGTGAGAACAACAAACAAGATTAAGGGAGACAGACGGCTAGGATTAAGTTATGTAGATTAAGGTCAATGGAAGGACGAAACCAAGGAATGGGTTTCGAAAACCAGAAAATGGTTTTCACGTGGGTGCAACCTGGTAAGCGGTAATTGCTGGAGAGAATGCGATAGTGTTTAGAATCTGACACGTGGCAATTAAAAACTACTAATTTTGCATAAGTTTAAAATTTTTAACCATAGTGCTGGTTGGAGCGCGATATCAAGCGATGTCCATCGGATCTGGAGAAGTTAAATGGACGACAGAGATTGGATTACAGAAATGGATGGGTAAGTTGTAAATGCTGTGGGATTCGAATATAATATTATTTTGGTGCTCTGGGTTTTAACCAAAGTCGAACTTTTGAATCAAATGAAATGTTGAGCGTGATAGTTGATAGTTGTGGGCCAAGGTTAATACATGTTGGTACTTTGGTATATTTATCCAAAGTTGATTTGGTATACTCGGAATTTAAATGAACAGGTTTTTAATTATGGTTTATAACCACAATATCATGAAAATGGGACAACTTCCACGTATGAAGTTATTATTGTTGGGTTTTATAACCATGGGTTAAAAAGTGAGGAAATCTTCTTTTGAAGATTAAATAAGAAGCGTCCGCGCCAAATTATTGGATTATATGCATGTGGGTATGCATTTTTAAATTTTATATGCACATGTGGGTAAACGCAGCCAAGGCTGCATCACATAAGAATGTAGAGACATAGCTAGAAGGGAAATCGTTGCATCAAAGGTTTGCGGAAGCACAAAAGGAGGGAATTTTATGACAACGAGTGGCCCCACAAAATAGTTTTTCCCAAACTACTTATCAAAAATCAACAGTTGACGTTCATTACGGCACCACCCTTATCAATTTAATAAACTGCTACAGGTGGTCCCGTAGGTGGTTTTGGGTTTTGTGAAACCATTAATTTTATACCATAAATTGAATACAAAGTACGAGACCCAAATATATATATTATCCACCTCAGCGATAGTACCATATGAAAAATGTAAAACTTTGAAGACTTTTTTTTTAATTTCTCTTATTAACTAAAGGAGAAAGGCACCCGTGAGTTTGTTTAACCATATTTGTAAAGGGTTGGGGTTCATTAAAATCTAGTTTATTTCGAATAGAGAAATAATTTTGTAACTGTTATAATATTAGAAACTCAGTTATTGAACTGATTTTGTTTTAACAATTAATTAGTTAGGTTGAGAAGGGAGAATAAAAGGGGAGAAAAAATCTCATTATAGGTTCTGAGTTTTTGGACCTCTAGGCAGCAATTTTTGTACTCAGATTTCAAAGTATTAATGAATGAAAAGCAAGCTTCTAGCATTTTTTGATATTGATGTGTCTTCCCGTTTACATGGTGTGTTTTCAGTCTCTAAATAAAATGAAGTAATGAAGTTGTAGGTCTCTTTTTATGTGTGTAAATAAGAGTTAAAACCCTTAATATGTGCTCCTTCATTTTAACTATTCCTTTTCTTATAATTCTTATGAAGTTTGAGGTGATAGATCCTGTACAATAGCATATCATTTTGGGCTTATTCCTTTCATGTTCTTCTGATAATTTCATTCTATATCAGCAGATAATAGCATTGTGGGACATTCATTGTATTTGATTTTTTAGGGTTTAAGGAGAAATATTTGGAGATATTTAAACAAAGACCAATATTTCTGTGACATAATTATAAATGTCTTAAGCACGGATTCCTTATCACAGCTAAGGGATTCTCTCTTAAGGTACAACATGATGGATGGTGGATGATATCCATAAAGTGCCATAAATGGGGTCATTTTTGCTACAGTATGGAAGGAAGTGTTATACCACCATTCTACGAGAGGTAACCACTTGACCCATTGTGTTTGTTTATCAGATACAAAACAACAAAGATATCCTTCCAAACATTTATTTACTATCTCAGTTTGACCATTGAATTGAGGATGATAAGATGAGCTATGAGCTAATTGAGTACCCAAACAAGAAAATAACTCCGTCCAAAAATTTCCAGTAAAAATGGGATCTTTGTCGCTCACAATAACCCTTGGGTTTCCATGTAGCTTTTGAATTGTGTTCATAAATGTAGTAGCAACTATACTTTCTTTAAATGGATGAGATAATGCACAAAAGTGTGCATACTTGGTAAGTATATCAACTACCACCATGATGACACTCTTTCCTTCGAAATTAGTTAAACCTATGATAAAATCCATTGAAATCTCCTCCCAACGTTGACTTGGAATGGATAAAGGTTGTATAAGACCTGGGGTCTTAATTGTATCAACTTTATTCTGTTTGCAAACCAAACATTCTGCCACAAATTTTTGAATATCAGATTTAAGTCCTTCCCGAAAAAATTATTTCTTCACCCTGTGGTAAGTTTTTAAAAATCCCGAGTGTCCTCCTAAAGGAGAAGTGTGCAATTCCAAAAGAATTTTTTGTTTTAGTTTGGAATTCTTACAAAGATATAAGAAATCTTTGTACCATAAGGAATCATTTTTCCAACTAAATGTATCAGATCTACTAGGATCTTGCTGCAACTTTTGAATTAGTGTCCACACTTCTTCGTCCTTCTTCCATTCATCTCTTTCTTCGGTTATCCAATCTGGTTGGATAATAGAAATGGCACAAAGAAATGCTTCCACCTCTTCATTCTTTCTTGAGAGTGCATCTGCAACAACAATTAGCTTCCCTTTTTTGTAGATTATTTAAAATTCATAACCCAAGATCTTTGTGAGCCATTTTTGCTGCTCTTCTAAAGCTAGTCTTTGTTCCAAAAAGTGTTTAAGACTATCATGATCAGTTTTTACCTTGAAGTGTCTTCCCATTAGGTAAGTTCGCCATTTCTTTAGTGCATGCAGTATTGCTAACATTTCCTTCTCATAAATAGGTTTCTGTAAATACTTTCCTTTAATTGGATGGCTTTCAAAAGAAATGGGTCTTCCTTCTTGCATTAAAATAGCACCAATTCCATTCCTAAGGCATCACATTCCACAATAAAGGTTTTTTTGAAGTCTGGCATAGCTAAGACCGGTGCTAGACACATTGCCTCTTTAAAATGTTCAAAGGCCTATGTTGCTTCAGGGGCCCATGAAAATGCGTCTTTCTTCAATAATGTTGTTAGAGGTGCTGCTATTCTCCCACAATTCTTAACAAAATTGCGATAATACCCTATTAACTCGAGAAATCCTCGCAACTGCTTTTTGGTTGTTGGCACTTTCCATTCCTTAATGGATTTAATTTTGTTAGGGTCTACCTTAACACCCTTGTGAGATACAATATGACCCAGATATTCCACCTCTTGTACTCCAAAGAAAAATTTGGATGTTTTTGCATATAATTGTTTATCTTGCAATAGTTTGAGCAACCTATCAACATGTTGAACATGATCCTTACAAGACCTGCTATAGATTAGTATATCATCAAAAAATACTAGCACAAATTTTCTAAGGAAGGGTTTGAAAATGGAATTCATCAACTCTTGAAATGTAGAAGGTGCATTGGTAAGGCCAAAAGGCATGACCAGAAATTCATAATGACCCTCATGAGTTTTAAATGTTGTTTTCGAAATATCTTCAGTCTTCATTCCAATTTGATGATATCCTAAACGAAGATCCAACTTGGTAAAATAAATTGCTCCATGTAATTCATCCAATAATTCATCAATCACAAGAATGGGAAATTTATCTTTAATGGTGAGCTTATTAAACTCCTGTAATCCGGACACATGTGCCATGATCCATCCTTATTGTGTACCAATACTATAGGAGTAGAGAAAGAACTTTGACTAGGTTGAATTATACCCACCTCTAACATTTCTGCAATGATACGTTCAATTTCGCTCTTTTGGACATAAGGATATCTATAAGGCCTGATGTTTGGAGGAACACTTCCTGGAATAAAATGAATAGCATGATCGTGATCACAAATAGGTGGGAGTCCTTTGGGAGTTTCAAACACCTTGGAATGATTGTCCAAGACTTTTTGGAGATCTGCAAAAATAGATGATTTTGATGTTGGAACTTCTAGTGAGCATAATTGTGCAATTACGCCTCGTTGTTCTTTCTTTAGAAGCTTTTTCATAACATTAGAGCTTATTATCTTTCCTGGCTTCCCTGCAATACCCCATAATTCAACTTCATTTCCTTCTAAAAAAAAATTCAAGAAAATTTCTTGAAAATTAAAAGCTACCATCCCCAAAGATTGTAACCATTATACTCCTAGTACAACATCAACACCTCCCATAGGAATGGAAAGCATTGGACTATTCAATACATATTCCCCCATGGTTAGCTTGATATTATGGCATTTTCCAGAGAATTTTATAGTTCCTCCATTTGCAACCATCACTTGACATTTTGGTGCTGGGTATAGGAAACAATTCAATTCCTTGGCTACCTTACAATGAATAAAATTATGGGTACTACCAGAATCAATCAACACTATTACCTTTTTCTTCTTGATATGTCCTTCTATCTTGACAGTTTGATGAGTGTTAATTCTTGCCAATGCATTACATGATATGGTCAGACTCATTTCTTCCTCTTCTAGGGTTGGCTCCTGGTGTATATCCTCTTTTTGTTCATTTTCTTCCTCTTCACAATCTATGTAATATCATTTCTTCTCGGCACACTTATGACCTTTAGTGTATTTGCTATCAAAACTGTAGCAAAGCCCTTTTTCTCTTTTTTCTTCCAATTTTTTTGGTGCCAACCTTGTAGGTTTTGGAAATCTAGGCGTAGCAACACTTCCTTCTTTATAGAAGTGAGTGGTAGGCTTCCTTGTCACCATAATTTTACATTCAATTTTTCTTTCCAACCTGAATGCCTTCTCCAATGAATCAAGTTCCAAAATGCAAACTTCATGTTGGATGTTATCCTTTAAAGTACCTATGAAGATATCAATCATGTGTTCCTCTAGAATATCAGTTACCCTTATATTCAATTTTTGGAAGTCCTCAATGTGCTTCCCCACTAAACCCTTTTGTTTGAGATTTATCAATTTGCTAAAGAAGGTGTTCCTCTTTGTATCCTCATAATGTGCTATCATTTCCTCCATAAAAATTGAGCAAGTGACAATTTTTTTACAGGAGAAAAGCCATAGATATCATACAAATGTATTTTGTTCTAAATGTAAATTTGCAATATGTACCTTTTGTGTCTTTTGCACATTATGGAGATCAAAATATTGCTCCATCTGTAGTATCCATGTTACAGGATCCTTTCCATCAAGCTTCCTCATATCCATTTTTGGAATATGGTGGTTCTTCCCGCCAACATTAGAGTTTATGAAATCACGATTAACATTTATTTTGTTCTCATCATGAGTTTCCTCTACTATATTTTCACCATTAGGAAACATTTCTTGAATCAACTTTGTCAAACCTTCCATGTCTACTTTTAGATCATTCTTCATGTTTTCCATTTTTTCATCGATCCTAGCTTCCATGTCATCCATCTTAGATTCCATGCCAGCTTCCATGCCATCCATCTTAGATTCCACACCTTTCTTCAAACCATCCATCTTGGTTTCCACACCTTTCTTAAAAACTTCCATGTCATTTTTTGTGGCTCTTTGCGAGAGCGAAATTTGTTGCACTTGCTCTTGTAATTTTGATATTTCATGTTGCCATTCTTCGTCTTCATGAGCCATAGTAGAGCCTTCTAAAGGCTTAATGGGTGTTGAATTCTTTTTAGGGGCCATTTTAGAAACCAATATTGATATCTATTCTACAATATTCCCTTGGAATCAATTCAATTTGATTCTTCAAACAAGACTTATGCAATTCAGAGAAAAAATACACACCTTTTACTTTCTTTTGCAGAGCTCTATATTGAAATTGAATTATCTCTATAATTGAAGATCCTTTTGGCCCTGTAGTAGTCCTCTGAAGCTTCTTCCAAATGCCATAGGTCTAACTTGATTTGGATTCTTCAAGGAAAATTTATGTCCAATGTCCCACAATGACCTAATTATGGACAAGTTCAGTAGAGCGAAATTGTACGACTTGCCATGTGTTACTGTTTTCTCCTTTGGTTTTGAAATTTATAGACAGGAAGCTGTGGTCCGTGTACTTCCAGCCACATTTTACAGAATTCCAATCCGATGCTCAGAGAGAGATTTATGAATATTTTCCCATGATCACCTCTTTGAGATGAAATTAGGGAGCCTAAAAATGACCTAACTTACACAGATCATATCTCCAAAAATATTGCGAATGAAGCTCTGAAATTTTGCGAGGATGTTCCTCAGGATCTTGGTTTCTCACTCTAAAAATTTCAGCTTCTGAACCTTCGTAGACAAAAATTTATAGTGAAAATTCTGCGATGACCTATTTATGTGAAATTTAGGAGCCTGCAAAAAGCCCTACCTTCCATAGATCATATCTCCGAAATCTCTAAAAAATTTCGACAATGTTCCTCAAAATTTTGGCTTCACACCCTAAAAATTTCATCTTCTGAACCTTCGTAGAAAAAACATTATAGCACAAATTCGAGGATGACCAATGGTTTTCATAGGGCAAGCTAACTATATCAATTTGTTCTCTTAGATTAGATGGCATATGAAATGACAATAAATTGTGAAGAAAGAAAAACTAAAATTCAGTTAAGAATTTTTTAACTCTACTTCAATAAGAAAAGAATTTGAGGTAACTGTTTGAGGCAAACCAAAGGACAAGGCATACCATAGACTTATTTGGCTAGAATTTAATAAGCAAACATTTAAGACGACAATCCATCAATCCTAAGATTACTTTCATACAAAGAAAACATTTAAGATAGCAATGAGTGTAACTAAATAGCAAGCTAAACCTATCTTCTTTAATAAAACACTCTGAAGACCTTTGTAGCAACATGTTATGGCAAACCAGAGGACAGGGCATACCATAGACTTCCCTGGTTGGACTCTACTAAGTATACCTCAAAGAAAGGCATTAAAAACAATGTTTCAAGCTACACCAAAGGACGGGGCATACCATAGAATTCTTTGGCTTGACTCTATTAAATCATTTTCAAGACAATAAGCTAGGTGGAACCTGAGAGAAATTAAGAATTCTCCAATCATACCTTGCAAAAGAAAACATTAACATAAAGAATTCAAACAAAATTAGGGTGCCAAGGCAGCATATCCTAATCTAAATTTTTTGTTCTTTTATCAGAGAAATAATGGATAGAATTGAAAATAGAAGGAAAAAATTGACAAAGAAGGAACACTTCACCATTAACATAGCTCAAGAATCTTGTGAACATGCTTGTATTACTGATGTTCAAAAGAGTTACATCACTGTAGTACAATACATCTCTGAAATTCATACCTTTCTCAAATCTAGCCTAGCACTCTCCAACTAGCTCAGCAACCAGCAATTAGGCAACTAATCAACCAACCAACCAGCCAACCAAAAAAAAAATGACTAATACATATAGTATTTATCTGCAAAATGAGGAGGTGGTCCTAATCTAGGGTTTTATATGTTATTTATTACAAGTTTAATTAGTTTTTTACCTTTGATGCTATGCAAGGCCCAAGGAAAAATATCTAAGACATGCTAGCTACAATATTAACTCCTAACTTAACTGTTTGAGCTAACGTTTTGGAAATATTTGACTTTAAGGCTTTCTCAATAAATTTTTCAATAACTGCTAGGTAGATGAGAAATATCTCTGACTATCTTAATAACTACTGATGTCTTTATTGAAAGAAAACATTTTGTATGTGTCCAATGTGTCCTTTGAAGAAGTAAATGCTTTGATCTAATCATTCTAATCTGCCTCTGTGTTTATCTGCCTTTGTTTTTGTTAGGTCCCTATATTACTAGTATAGTCCCTTATTGTTGTTAGTGTAACCCCCTTATTGTTATTATTATACCCCTGTAACTCCCATATTGTTATCATTGTGCCCTTAAATTATTATTGTTAGGTAGGCTAGGATTACATTGTGGCCCCACTGGGATTACAATGTGGCCCCATGGACTTCTATATATAGAAATGAGGTTTTGTAATATGTATCATCCAAGAATTTTTCATTCATGTAATTTATTGGAGGTTTTCCCCTCAAAGTGGCTTATTTTTAAGGTGTTTATATCTCTTTTATTCTCCTTTTGGAGCTGGTTTCACAACATTTGGTATCAGAGCTTTGGATTCTAGGGTTTCGCTGCTCCAAACAAGTCATCATGGAATTTTTTCTATAAATTTTTGTATACAAAGTTTCAGAAGCTAAAATTTTTAGATTTATAAGCCATAATCTTGAGGAAAATGGTCGCAAAATTTTAGAGATTGGTTCGCAATATTATCAGAGATATGATCTGTGGAAGTTAGGGCTTTTCGCAGGCTCCTGAATTTCACTTAAAGAGGTCATCTCAGAATTTTCGCTATAATGTTTTTTCTATGAAGGATCAGAAGCTAAAATATTTAGAGCGCTAAGACGAAATCCCGAGGAACATCTTCGAAAAATTTTAGAGCTTGGTTGGCAATATTTTCGGAGATATGATCTGTGGAAGTTAGGTCTTTGTCAGGCTCCTGAATTGCATCTCAAAGAGGTGATTGTGGGAAAATATTCATAACTCTCTCTCTGAGCATTAGATTGGAATTCTATAAAAAGTAATGGGAAGTACACAGACTTTCATTTATTCTATAAATTTCATAGCCAAAGGAGAAAACAGTGATACGTGGCAAGTCATACAAATTCGCTCTACTGAACTAGTTCATAATTAGGTCATTGTGGGAGATTGGACATAACTTTGCCTTGAAGAATCAAAATCAAGTCATACCTATGGCATTTGAAAGAAGCTTTGGAGGAATAATACAGGGCCAAATTTTAGATATTGAGGATATGCAAGAATATAGATAGGTCAATTTCAATATCGAGCTCCTCAAAAGCAAGTAAAAGGTGTGTATTTTTTTTCGAATTTCATAAGTCTTGTTTGGAGAATCAAGTTGAATTGATTCCAAGGGATATTGTAGAATAGATATCAGTATTGGATTCTAAAATGGCCCCTAAAAAGAATTTAGTACCCATTAAGCCTTTATAAGGCTCTACTATGACTCATGAAGATGAATAATGGCAACATGACATATCAAAATTACAAGAGCAAGTGCAACAAATTTCACTCTCGTAAAGAGCAACAAAAAATGACATGGAAGTTTTGAAGAAATGCATGGAAACTAAGATGGATGGTTTGAAGAAAGGAATGAATCTAAGATGGATTGTTTAAAGAATGGCATGGAAGTGAAGATGGATGGCCTGGAAGCTGGCATGGAATCTAAGATGGATCACATGGATGATAAGATGGAAAAAATGAAGAATGATCTAAAAGCGGACATGAAAGGTTTGAAAAAGTTGATACAAGATACGTTTCCTAATGGTGAAAATATAGTAGAGGAATCTCACGATGAGAACAAAATAAATGTTAATCTTGATTTCATAAACTCTAATGTTGGAGGGAAGAACCAACATATTCAAAAAATGGATATGAGGAAGTTTGATGGAAAGGATCGTGTAACATGGATACTATAGATGGAGCAATATTTTGATCTCAATAATGTGAAAAACACACAAAAGGTACGCATTTCAACTTTACATTTAGAACAAAATACATTTTTATGGTATCGATGGCTTTCCTCCCGTAAAATAATTATCACTTGGTCAGTTTTTATGGAGGAAATGATAGCACATTATGAGGATACAAATAGCAACACTTTCTTTAGCCAATTGATAAATCTCAAACAAAAGTGTTCAGTGGGGGGGCACATTGAGGGCTTCCAAAAATTGAATATAAGGGTAACTGATATTCCAGAGGAACACAGGATTTATATCTTCATAGGTACTTTAAAGGATAACATCCAACATGAAGTTCACGTTTTGGAACCTGATTCATTGGAGAAGGCCTTCAGGTTGGCAAGAAAAATTGAATCTAAAATTATGGCGACAAGGAAGCCTACCAGTCACTTCTATAAAGATGGAAGTGTTGCTACTTCTAGATTTCCGCAACCTACAAGGTTGACACCACAAAAATTGGAAGAAAAAAGAGAAAAAGGACTTTGCTAAAGTTGTGATAGAAAATACACTAAAGGTCATAAGTGTGCTGAGAAGAAATTATTTTACAAAGATTGTGAAGAGGAAGAAGAAAATGAACAAGAATCTTCAAAAGAAGAGGATACACACTAGGAACCAGCCCTAGAAGAGGAAGAAATTAGTCTGACCATATTGTGTAATGCATTGGCAGGAATTACCACTCCTCAAACTCTCAAGATAGAAGGACATATCAAGAAGAAAAAGGTAATAGTGTTGATTGATTGAGGGAGTACCTATAATTTTATTCATTGTAAGGTAGCCAAGGAATTGAATTGTTTCCCATACACAACACCGGAATTTCAAGTGATAGTTGCAAATGGAGGAACTATAAATTGCTCTGGAAAATGTCATAATATCAAGCTAAACATGGGGGAATATGTATTGAATAGCCCAATGCTTTCCATTCATATGGGAGGTGTTGATGTTGTACTAGGAGTAAAATGGTTGCAATCTTTGGGGACGGTAGCTTTTAATTTTCAAGAAATTTTCAAGAAATGTTTTTCAGAAGGAAAGGAAGTCAAATTATGGGGTATTGCAGGGAAGTCAGGAAAGATAATAAGCTCTAATGTCATGACAAATTTTCTAAAGAAAGAACAACAAGGCATAATTGCACAATTATGCTCACTAGAATTTCCAACATCAAAATCATCTATTTATGCAGATCTTCAGAAAGTCTTGGAAAATCATTCCAAGGTGTTTGAAACTCCCAAAAGACTCCCACCTATTCTTGATCATGGTCATGCTATTCATTTCATTCCAGGAAGTGTTCCTCCAAACATCAGGCCTTATAGATATCCTTATGTCCAAAAGAGCAAAATTGAATGTATGATTGCAAAATGTTAGAGGCGGGTATTATTCAACCTAGTCAAAGTTCTTTCTTTGTTCCTGTAGTATTGGTACATAATAAGGATGGATCATGGTGCATGTGTCCGGATTATAGGGAGCTCAATAAGCTCACCATTAAAGATAAATTTCCCATTCCTGTGATTGATGAATTATTGGATGAATTACATGGAGAAATTTATTTTACCAAGTTGGATCTTCATTCAAGGTATCATCAAATTAGAATGAAGACTAAAGATATTCTAAAAACAACATTTCGAACTCATGAGGGTCATTATGAATTTTTGGTCATGCCTTTTGGCCTTACCAATGCACCTTCTACATTTCAAGGGTTGATGAATTCCATTTTCAAACCCTTCCTTAGAAAATTTGTGCTAGTATTTTTTGATGATATGCTAATCTACAACAGGTCTTGGAAGGATCATGTTGAACATGTTGACAGGGTGCTCAAACTATTGCAGGAGAAACAATTATATGCAAAAAAATCCAAATGTTTCTTTGGAGTACAAGAGGTGGAATATCTGGGTCATATTTTATCTCATGAGGGTGTTAAAGTAGACCCTAACAAAATTAAAGCCATTAAGGAATGGAAAGTCCCCACAACCATAAAGCAGTTGCGAGGATTTCTCGGGTTAACAGGGTATTATCGCAAGTTTGTCAAGAATTATGGGAGAATAGCAGCACCTCTAACAACATTATTGAAGAAAGATGCATTTTCATGGACTCCTGAAGCAACTAAGGCCTTTGAAAATCTTAAAGAGGCAATGTGCCTAGCGCCTGTCTTAGCTACGCCAGACTTCACAAAAACCTTTATTGTGGAATGTGATGCCTCAGGAAATGGAATTGGTGTTGTTTTAATGCAGGAAGGAAGACCCATTTCTTTTTAAAGTCGTCCAATCAAAGGAAAGTATTTACAAAAACCTATTTATGAGAAGGAAATGTTAGCAATACTGCATGCACTAAAGAAATGGTGAACTTACCTAATGGGAAGAAACTTCAAGGTAAAAACTGATCATGATAGTCTTAAACACTTTTTGGAACAAAGACTACCTTCAGAAGAGCAGCAAAAATGGGTCACAAAGATGTTGGGTTATGAATTTGAAATAATCTACAAAAAAGGGAAGCTAAATGTTGCTACATATGCACTCTCAAGAAAGAATGAAGAGGTGGAAGCATTTCTTCGTGCCATTTCTATTAGCCAACCAGATTGGATAACCAAAGAAAGAGATGAATGGAAGAAGGATGAAGAAGTGTGAACACTCATTCGAAAGTTGCATCAAGATCCTAGTACATCTGATACATTTAGTTGGAAAAATGATTCCTTATGGTACAAAGATCGCTTATATCTTTGTAATAATTCCAAACTAAAACAAAAGATTCTTTTGGAATTGCACACTTATCCCTTAGGTAGACACTCGGGATTTTTAAAAACTTACCACAGCGTGAAGAAAGAATTTTTTTGGGATGGCATTAAATCTGATATTCAAAAGTTTGTGGTGGAAGTTTTTCTTTTCCAGCAAAATAAAGTTGATACAATTAAGACCCCAAGTATTCTACAACCTTTATCCATTCCAAGTCAACGTTGGGAGGAAATTTCAATAGATTTTAACAGAGGTTTACTTAAGTCCAAAGGAAAGAGTGTCATCATGGTGGTAGTTGATAGACTTACCAAGTATGCACACTTTTGTGAATTATCTCATCCATTTAAAATAAGTACAATTGCTACTACATATATGGACACAATTCAAAAGCTACGTGGAAACCCAAGGGTTATTGTGAGCGACAGAGATCCCATTTTTACTAGAAATTTTTGGACAGATTAATTTTCTTGTTTGGGTACTGAATTAGCTCATAGCTCATCTTATAATCCTCAATTCGATGGTCAAACTAAGATAGTAAATAAATTTCTGGAAGGATATCTTCATTGTTTTGTATCTGATAAACAAACACAATGGGTCAAGTGGTTACCTCTCGTTGAATGGTAGTATTCACTTCCTTCCATACTGCAGCAAAAATGACCCCATTTATGGCACTTTATGGATGTCATCCAGCATCCATCACATCATCTTTAAGAGAAAATTCGAAGGTTCAAGCAGTGGAAGATCACATCGAGCATCAACAAGAAGTTATCCAACTCTTAAAGGATAACCTCAATTTGGCACAAAATTGAATGAAACAATAGGAAGATCAACATCGCAGCAAGAGAAGTTTTGATGCAGGAGACTGGGTATTTTTATGACTATGACCATACAAAAAAATGTCCCTCAAGAAAGCTAAGAAGGATAATAAATTATCACTAAAGTACTATGGTCCTTAGAAGGTGTTTCAAAAGATTGGTACTATAGCATACAAATTGGAGCTTCCAGCTTCTTCATGAGTGCATTTATTTTTCCATGTTTCATGCTTAAAGAAGGTTATAGGTGAAAATATTCCAGTTCAAAAAATATTGCCAGAACTTGATTGGGAAGGAAAAATCATATTGGAACCTGAAGCGGTCACGGAAACAAGAACTCAACAGCTACGAAATCAATCAATTTCAGAGTATCTCATCAAGTGGAAGAACTTACCCACTGAAGATTCTACATGGGAGGATGAGAATTTGGTACAGAAGCACCCAGAGCTACTCAACCATTAAGGACAACACTTTTTTGAAGGAGAGGGGCATGTTAGGTCCCTATATTACTAGTATGGTCCCTCCCTTATTGTTATTATTGTACCCCTGTAACCGCCATATTGTTATTATTGTGCCCTTAAATTATTATTTTTAGGTCGGCTAGGATTACATTATGGCCCCATGGACTCCTCTATATAGAAAGGAGGTTTTGTAATTTGTATCATCCAAGAATTTTTCATTCATGTAATGTATTGGAGGTTGCCCCCTCGAAGTGGCTTATTTATAAGGCGTTGATATCTCTTTTCTTCTCTTTTTGGAGTTGGTTTCACAATAGTTTTATCCTTTAAGCACTGTTTGGGTATTAAAACTTAGATTTATCCTTTAACTGTCTGCCTCACTATCCTTTCCTCTGCTTTGTGGCTAATCTTTTTTATTTTTCCCTTAATCCTTGATTTAATCTTTTTAATCCTTTTTACTCATCTTTTTCTTTTTTTTTTACTTTGATCTTCCTGTGCTTGTATCTTTAACTTTGTTTCGACCTTCTTAAACCCTTGGATTATCTTTAATCACCTGATCTTAACTATCACAATCTTCTGACTTTTTTTCTCCTTCGCTTACATCTTTGTTTGTATTTTACTGTGCAGAGTAGGCATCTTTTGTTGTCGAAGGGTTTAGATAACCACTAATAATCATGATTTATCGATGATTGTGCTTGATTTTATGCCTCTGATCCTCCTAAAAATAAAACAAGTCTCTGGATCTTCATCCTGATCACTCATTGAAACGATTTCAGATCCTTGAAATGCAGTTCGTGCATTCTTTCCATGAAATCTGCACAATAAAACAAAAAATTAATTTAAAAACTGCATTAAGGGGATTTTCTGCGATTATTTTGGGGTTTGTGGGCTCCTGGAGTGGTGCAACAATGTTAAAGGTGGGTCCGGGCTTCATCGCAGAGCCACAGGACTCTAGATCGTTTAGATTGGATGAGGCGGTATTTGATTTGGCGCGAAGGGATGAGAGTAGTTTTCGCATGCGAGGAGGAGCGGTTAATGGATTTGGATGAGTGGACGTGATTCCATACAGTGGGTGATGTGTGGCGGAGGGATACCGCCCATTTCTCATTGTTAGGTTTTGTTTAACCCCCGCGCATATACGTTTGCGATATGCGTCGTTATCCATTGGATCTCGAGAGATGAGATCAATGGTGGTTGGGAGCTTTGGGAGCAACGAGAAAGTCAAAGGGAGTGGGGTATGGGTGGATAGATGGAGGAATTTTATTCGTGGCGTAGGGTTTGGTGGAGGCTGGGGCCTAGGGCAATAAAATAAGTGGAAAGCTTTATTTATAAGGAAAATGTAATATTCCCAAATGGGAAAAGCAGGAATATAGTGCAAAATGATGGGACAATAATTCAAATCATCATTTATGAAGCAAGAGGCCAATATGGAGACCTTTCATATGTCATTATAGCAGCAAAATATACATAAGAAATGGCTCATAAGATGCATAGCAGGAAATACAAGTCTCCAATGGACAAAATCATGCAATAAGAGGTCTTGCAACCATGTATTAAAGTTGGAAAACCCTTACAGTGTTATTTTATCGCTTTTGCAACAATAGTAGATTATACATCAGATCTAGAGCTGCTATGTGCATAAAAATTTAGATCTATATCAGATCTATGCACTATACAAGCTCTTCTAAAGAACCCCCTTAGGGTTTTCAACAAAACACCAAGTACAAGTTGTAGATCTGAGATCTAAGACTGTAGATCTACTGAAAAATACAGAACTAGAAAGTTTGGTTGATCTGATATGATCAATAAAATAGCTTCCTCCAATAGATCCTCAAAGTGAAGAGCAGATCCCCAACACTAGAAAATCAACTCTCCAATTGGTGTGCCAAATCACCGTGCAACTCCACCTACAGAAATAACATAGATCTGGAAGTAAACTCTGTTGTAGGGATCAAAATTTGGTTGGCCTGATGCCAAGATATGAAAATAAGCTCCAAATCCTTCAATATTGTCCTCCTAATTAAGTGGAAACCTCGTCCACTGAAAAGGAGCACTGAAATGGCCTAGATCTAAAAGATCTAGTCTCCACTTGCTACAGCTTGCAAAAACAACCAAACCCTCAATAGGATCTGTGTTGTAGTTGAAAGAAGAAGCTTGGACCTAAGCCAGATAGTGGACAATGCAATACAAACTCTCCCAAGAGCTACTCAATGGGAAGAGTTGGGATCCCTGATTAGGAACACCCAATGCTAAACAACATTCAATCTTAGCTAAATAGAAAGAGAAAGATATATGTCTAAACAAACCATATATTCAGAAAATATCATATACATCATCAACCTTCTAATTCCGCCATCCTCTTCCTTTTATAAGTTAAGAGCTTGTAAACCCTAAACCACATGCAATGGTAGCACTCCTTTCACACAAAACATCTCCATCTAAAACTACGTTGTACCTTATTTATGGCCACTCCTCCATGACAACATTGTATATTTGGTCAAGGTTGACCCAGTCAAAGTGATCCAGCCCCTTTCACACCAATGGTATTTCAATTAAGCTACCAAGATTTGTCTCTTTCACATTTGGAATTGATTTATTCATCATTAAGGAGAAATATGGACCTCCTTTTCCCTCTTATTCTTTAAACAAAGTAATAAATTTTTTTTTGAATATTCCAATTAACTCATGAAGAATTGGGAATATTACAGAAAAAGGGAGTGTTTAAAAGCATTAAAGTAGGGGCTTTAATATGTATAAAGAGGCAGGGTTAGAAAACATAAATGGTCAGGTTTTTTATATAAAAATAGAGTTTCAATATAAAAAAATCTTTCCCGAAAGGTTAAATTTTTATTTGAAATAATGCAAAAAGGGAGTTTTTTGGATTATTTTAGTGCAAATATGGGAGAAGGGTGAAAGTGAGGGGGGTTAATGAGGTTTTTGGGAGATTAAAATGGGTGTTATGTGGGGAAAGTGAGAGAATGAGACTTTAGGATGGGAAGAAGGAAGAAAATGAGGGAAATAAGCCTAAAATGAGTTTTTTTTAGAGCAGCAAAGTGACTTCGAGAAGAAAAAGTGAGAGATATTGAAAAAGGTTTTATGAAGATAATGAAGGCAGTGATATTTCTAAACATAGATGATAGGAAAAGAATAATATCTTTAGTTGATTGTAATAAATCCATAGTTGCCTAGTGAAACTATAGAATACAGGAGGACAACACTCCAAACTGTGATATGGTTTAGGAGTTGTATATTGTGAAGAGTTGAGGATTGCCGACAAGGATTTGGTTAAAAATTGTTGAAGTTGCAGTAAAGAGACTTGTTGTTGAATGCTTTTATATGTACGTGGGCCATAAACCACAAGTACAAGGGTAATATGTTAAATTTTCAGTTTCTTACTGCATCAAGTGGTATTAGAGGAGGGAAATTTTTCCAGTGAGAAAGAGTTTGGCGTGCAAAAGAAGAAGGTGAAAATTTATTGAATATTGGTGAGCATGTGGTATTTTTTTTGTGTAGGTAGTAGCCGAGGAAGGTGAGAAGATTTGAAGCAACCTAGAGCAAAGAGTGCTCAAATGTTTCCAGAGGAGAGAACCAGAGAGATGTCGAAAGACTGAGCTTAGAGGGGAGAAGCTTGGTGAGGTAAGTGTAGCAGGGAGGACTTGCTACTGGAGAGGTTTTGCTGCAACTCATGGAAAGATCACAAAGGAAATTCCATAGAGGATGTGTGTAGAATTTCTGAAGAAGAGGATTTTTGACTGATAGCAAGTAGCAGACTTGTTAGAAATATGAAGAATGCATATGCCCAGGAGGTCATAAGATTTTTGTACCTTGGGAGTTTGATGTAGGAGCATCGGACCACCGTTAATCATAAATGAAATTCAATGATACAGAAGGAGAGCGTGGAAAACCGTTTGTGCATGGGGGCTAATTTCCATGAAATAGAACGAAAATGATGGAATCGATAAGTCTGTAGAAGGTTTGATTTATTGTAATTATCTTCCATGTAATCAAACATAGATATTTCAGGGGTTTGTTGAGTGAGTTGTGGGAGAAAAATTCATGGATCTTAGAGATCCACTCTTTTGTAATTTATTTATAGATGTGAGTATGTGTTGTATGAGAGAGAGGAGTAATGTAGCATAAGGATGAAATTTTTGATTCCAACTAGAGTGGCCTTATCTTGTATTCAAGCTTGATAAATAATGGAATTTGTGTGCCCAGGATTTATCTGGATTTTAAAATGTTTGTGTGTTATTTAACCTTGATTATTATGCGTATAATATCTTTTTATTTCAACCCTGTTAGTTGATATCTTGTGTGAGTATGAGTGACGAATGAAGTTCCTATGAACTTCGTGTAGATAAAATATGGCAGAACAGGAGTATTGAGACACGATTATGTTTATAAGTAACAAGCCATGTGTGGGAGATAGACAAATGAGCACACATATCCATCGGCGATTATTATGTTATGCGTTAAGGACATCACAAGTTAAAAAAATATCTCGCGATGCGATGAGAAGAGCCATGTGTCGGCATGGTGCTCTAGCGCATATCGCATGCGATACAAGATAATCATTAAGGAGGAAAAGTAAATCTGTGAAAGGCCGAAGTGTGATAAACCATGGATTTTGCAATGTTGCGATGCGACATCGTCATTGCAACTTCGCATCATATTTTTGTTGTTTAGCGGGAATGTTATTTGTTATATGTTGGGACATGCGATGTTGTAAAAGCTCAGAACTACGATATGGTTTGGGACTTGCATATTGTGATGAGTTGAGGATTTCCGACAAGGATTTGGTTAAAAATTGTTGAAGTTGTGGTAAAGAGACCTGTTGTTGAATGCTCTTGTATGTACGTGGGCCATAAACCATAGCTACAAGGGTAATATATTAAATTTTTAGTTTCTTGCTGCATCAAGTGGTATCAGAGGAGGGAAATTTTTCCTGTGAGAAAGAGTTTTGCGTGCAAAAGAAGAAGGTGAAAATTTATTGAAGATTCGTGAGCGTGTGGTCTTTATTTTTGTGTAGGTAGCAGCTGAGGAAGGTGAGAATATGTGAAGCAATCTAGAGCCAAGAGTGCTCAAATGGTTCTGGAGGAGATAACCAGAGAGATGTCGAAAGACTTAGCTTAGAGGAGAGAGGCTTGGTGACGTAAGTGTAGTAGGGAGGACTTGCTACTGTAGAGGTTTTTTGGAACTCATGGAAAGATCACAAAGGAAATTCCATAAAGGATGTGCATAGAATTTTTGAAGAAGAGGATTTGGTACTGACATCAAGTAGCAGACTTGTTACAAAGATGAAGAAGGCATATGACCAGGAGGTCATAATATTTTTGTACCTTGGGAGTCTGATGCAGGAGCATCGAACCATTGTTAATAATAAATGAAATTCAATGTAGTGGAATGAGAACATGGACAACCTTTTGTGAATGGGGGATAATTTTCATGAAATAGAACTAAAATGATGCAATCAATAAGTCTCTAGAAGATTTGATTTATTGTAATTATCTGCCATTTAATCAAACAAATATATTTCAGGGGTTGGTTGAGCGAGTTGTGGGAGAAAAACTCGTGGATCTTAGATGATCCACTCCTTTGTAATTTCCTTATAAATGTGAGTATGTGTTGTATGAGAGAGAGGAGAAATGTAGCCTGAGGGAGAAATTTGTGATTCCTGCCAAAGTGGCCTTAATCTATATTCAAGCTCGTGAAATAATGGAATTTGTGTGCCCAGGATTTATCTATATTTTACAGTGTCCATGTGTTGTTTAATCTTTATTATTCTTCATATAATATCCTTTTTATTTCAACCATGTTAGTTGATATGCTCTATGATTATGAGTGATGAATTAATTTCCTATGAACTTCGTGTAGATAAAGTATGGCAGAACAGGAGTATTGAGAAATGATTATGTTGATAAGTAACAAGCCATGTGCGGGAGATAGACAAATGAGTGCACATCGCCATCGATGATTATTATATTTATGCATTAAGGACTTCGCAAGTTAGAAAAATGATCTGGATTTTTGTAGGAACGCAATAAAATATAGAAATAGAAATAAACACAGAGATGTAGGGGAAATAATACTTCATTTCATTAATATCAAATAACTGAAATATTTTTACAGACAAAATGGAAATAAACTAGCTAGGGCGATGGTAGCTTATCTCTGAGAAGAGATGTGGTGACTACATGCCTCTAAACTGTGTTACAATGAGGCTCGAAGACCTATTTATTGTTGAGAAACAATGTAAAATGCTAAACATCCAAAAACCTAACCATAGGAGATGAAGCGCCAAAACTATGGGCCCCATTTGGGTAAATTGGTGTTTCAACTTCCCGAGGATGTAACTTTGGTATACAATCTATGTTTGTCACGCATCATATCTCGTTAGAAATATCTGTCCAAGGAGTACAAATTTTGGTGTGCGAAGCATGTGTCGACGGACTCGAATGCATGTTGCTCCCGGTTTTGCAAAAAAACGTCATTTAGGGCCTCAAAATAGCTCCGAAAGTTTAGGACCCAAAAAATGGCTAAAAATAGTAAGTTGTGCCAAAACTGAAAAACTGAAAGAATCGATGGTGGGGGTTCAAATGGAATAGGTGGGTGGCCACCAATAACCATGTCGCTCATTAGGGTCTCCAAACGGCTCCGAATGTTCAAGAACCAACAACCTGGTAAAAATAGTCAGTTGTGTTGAAAGTGAAAAACTGAAAGAACTGATGGTGCGGGTCCAAATGGAATAGGTGGGTGGCCACCAATATCCACCTGGATCATTCCTTCCTCCTTAGGAAGTAATGGTCCCCATTGTGTTAAGTTCCTCCATGAGAGGCAAATTCTGTTGAACTTGGTTTTGGATTTGTCCGGGATGTCATGGACCTGTTGTTGGATGTGCTCGATGTGTTCAATAAATTTGGTTTCCTCAGATACTACATGTGTGGATTTTGTCTGTGTAATTGCATGTGTTATGGCAATATCAGGCGGCAGTGCACCAGGGGTTAGATCAATGGAGTGCTTGTCCGGACAGTGTAGAGGAACCTTTATGTGTGAGGAGAAAATGTCTTCGTATTCCTCCACGCCTTTGTCCATCTACTGCTATTGTGTAGGGGTGTAGGGGAGCCCTGTTTTAAGGCTATGGCAACAACATTCTTCTTTCCTTGTGGGAGAATGGTAATGAAAATAAATTTCTTTTTTTGGGAAACAATCTTACTGCATTGTTTTGCAGTATTCAAATAGATGGTAGGAGGTGGTATTGCCTTCGATATCCTGTACAAGTTATTTCCCAAAGTAATAATGACAGCACGAGACCTAGATTCATACACGACATGTCGCCTCCATGAGTATGGTTGGCCCAATAATACATCTGCTACAACAAGAGGAGCAACATCACACAATACCTCATTCGTGAATGGCTTGATGATGTACGAAAGGTGACACTGTTGGCGGACACGCAGATCTCTCCCTGGGTGAAGCCACTCGATGGTATATAGATGTGGGTTTGATATGGTCGATACACTAAGCTGCTTCATGACCTCTACTGAAATGAGGTTATTTTGGCTTCTTCTATCGACAAGATATTGCGGTGGAGAACCCTTCACCCACATTTGCAAATGGAAGAGGCGCTCCCCCTCCTCTGGATCCTTGGGATTCTCTCTCTGGATCTTGGTGGTGGCAATAATGGCACTGGGGTCTGCGTCAATGATCTGCTTCCCCTTTTCATCTCTCTATTCTGGTTCTGGCTCAGTATTAGAACATGCATCTAATTCAGGTGCCTTGAGTTCAACCACCAATGACTGTTTGTCCTGACACTCTATTGTGTTGTGAGTGGGGCTATTATGGAATTCACACCACTTCCCTGTGTCCTTATTGGGATTTTTGGTGCGGTTCTAAGTCGACCCCCTTTGGATCTACCCCTTTTTATTTGGTTCGGGGACGCGTTTCCTAGGCTTCAGATTCGCGGATCCAAAATATCTCTTATTCTTCTTAAATTTCTGCTCAATCTTGGTGGCATAGCGATATGCCATGCCAAGCGAGGTAATTTCAAGGAACTCCATTTCCTCCTGAATGTGTCTATGCAGAAAAATGTGGTACTTGAGCACAAAATATCTCTTTGAACCTTTAATACCCAAATTTTTGCGCAGGGTATGGAACAAATTCATCAGTTCGTGCACATCTTGATCCTTTGATATCGCAACGTGGTCCATTGGATGTACTTGTTCTCATATCTCCCCACGGGGTGATATTGTTCCTTTATGCTATCTTGGAATTAATTCCAAGTGGGTGCAGCCGAGAATAGAGAGGGTTCCCCCTCGTCCTTTTGCTCATAGTAGGTTTCCGACCAATCTTTGATATGGGGGCTAGCTTTGAGGAGTGAAAAAATAATCATTTCTCGGTCAGAGAAATCGTGGACTGAGAAATACCCTTCTAGAAAATTCAACCATCTATCTACGACATCTGCATCTATCTGTCCTTCAAATACAATAATTTAAAATTTTACCTATACATTGAAGGGTGTGGCGCCTTTAGAGTGGTTTTTGGATGCAGATGCACCATAGGTGGGCATCCGTTGAAGGATCCGAGCTGTTAGCCACCTATAAATTTTTGACATAGCAAACAGGTGGCTAAAAATGTTTCTAAGCCTTCAAGAGAAACATTTCCATTGAAAATATTTCATTCTTGAAGCCTCTATGTGTCTTTTTCCTTTGACGAGATCTTCACTGTTGTTTCCACTGAAAAAGGCCCTACTATTTTGTGAAAAATAATGCTTCAAAAGGCCCTGCAATTGCTCATTTTCACTCATCTCCCTTAATTTTCATTAAGCCTCCTCTCATCTTTTAATATCCCTTTTTCCCCTCTAAAGAGCCTCCAAAATCTATTTAAGCCACTAAAAATCCCTTTTACAGGCTCAAAACACCCTTTTCCCCTTTACCGAAAGCCAAGAAATTCCTTGAAAAACACTAATTTTGGCTTAAAAAACCCCTTTTTCATTTGAGGCCTTAAGCCCCTTTTGGCTAAGCTCTTAGCCCTTTCTCCGCATATAACCCGCGCCCAAGACCGAGCACTAAAACCCCAGGCACTAATCGCAATCGGAACTTTCCGTGAACGCCTTTTCCTTTGTTTCGTGTAAATTTCCGATGTGAGGAACATTTTTTCTATCGACCTCCGCTGGAATACGGACCATCGATCTTTGCAATGATCCAATGGTTAGCGCTAATCGCATCACGCCCATCAGCCTCTTTCCATTACCCCTTTGCTTGCATCTCCACCGTTGATCTCTTTAATGATCTGACGGCCTGCGCTAACTCATATAACCGCCAATTGCAAGAAGTCTTAAGCGCCACCTTGTTTCCTCCGATTCGCGATCTCCGATTGAATCTCAGCCGTCCATTTGTGTAGATTCGATGGTTGGAGATGAACCCGATAGCCCAACATCATCACTCTGTCGGTTTAATCTGGACTACTGAATCCACAAGAACCAACGGCCCAGATTAAATTGTGCTCCGCTCATTTGCCCTCGTTGTTCCCCCTCTGGTCAAATCTCGACCGTTGATCTCCCCTTCGATTCGACGGTCCGTGCGTAATCGTAACATCAAAACCTAAGAAATTTGACCCCCTACCTCTCTCCGATGTGATCAGATCTCAGCCATTCATTCTAATAGATCCAATGGCTCCCCTTCTCCCAGCTTGTTTACTTGCCCCTTTGCCTCCACTTTCTCTTTTAAATCTCCGCTGTCCATTCCGTAGATCCGACGGCCAGTGTTTAAACCGCCCTGGACTTTTCCCCACCTTAACGACCATGCATATTTTCATATCGCACACTATCCTACACCATCAGATCTCCCAGTCCTACATCCAATGGCTAAGGTGCATATCACGTGATTTTAGTGTCCGATAGTTACAGTTTCAAAATTACGCGATGAAAGCGGTTTTGGGGGGGACATGTGTTAGGTGGCGAGGCATATAGAGTTTTTTGGGAAAATTTTCAAAACCACTATAAAGCCACGTGGAACTAGTGGTCTTCCTCTAAAAACCATTCCTCCCTGCTATAATCCTTCATTTAATCTCGACCATCGATCGTTTTAATCGGACGGCTCTGACTTAACGCGATCACCGTTCATTCCCCTCTTCCCTTTTGCTCCTGAAGGCTCCATCTAAAGATCTCGACTGTCCATTTGATCTAGATTGATGGCTCACATTGCATTGCGTCCTCATCCATATTTCTTTCATCAGAGCTTCCAAACGATTTCATCTAAATATCTCCACCGTTGATCTCCTCCTATGATCCAACGGTCCATGTTCAATCGCCCTCCGCCCTTCAGGTCCCACCACCAAATGCCCCGACATCATTCATTTTGGCCTTTCCCCTTTGTAATTCATCCAAACATCAAAATTTTGTATTTTACACTGAAAGTTATTTTCTTTCGCCTAACCTCCTAAAGCAACTTGGCTGGTAAATCCTGATCGTTGATCACCATCTATCCATCTAATCCGACGGCCTGGAACCGTCCTTGCACCAAACCTTCATCGGCTCAGTTCTTCACCGTTCTGCCATGATTTTCACCAGTTTCTTTGCTGCTACCACTATTTTCATCACTTCTCTCCATCCTCCACAAGCCTCCACAACATTCTCCTCCACTCCCCTGGATTTCTTAATGTGTTTATTATGCTTTTGCAGGGTAACAGATGGTAAAAAATCGCTCTCTGTCTCATGGTCATAGACAGGTAAAATAGAGCACAGGAAGACATTTTTAGAGTCAAAGATCATAGAGGAAGGTGTATGTGATGGTTTAAACATGATTTTTAGTAAAGATTAAGTTATTAGCTCTGTTTCAAACCCTCCAGTGCCATTGAAACCTGTGTATTCACAGACAAGACAGAAGAGAAGCGAAAAAGAGTATCAGTGACAGTTTAAAGGGATTAAAGCCCATTTTTGAAGATTAAATGCTTTAATCCGGTGTTTAAGGGACGAAGATTCAGATTGAAGACCTTGTAGATGATACAGAGGCCTAATAAGGCCTAAAACACATGAAACAAGCCATATCAGCGTTTCAAATTAGCAGAATGTTCTTTCCAAAGAAAGGACAAGTTCCCATAGTGTTTTTATTCTACATCCATCCCCTGAGAAGATCACTACCCTAACAGAAGTCCTAAGATTGCCAGAGCATTGGTTACACAGTATGGGAGGCCTCAAAATCATTTATCTGCCTTACTTGTCCCAGTGTACAAACAGAGTACCAACTGCCAGAGAGTACTTCAAGAACATACCTTTGGAGTTATTATCAGCCTGTCGAAGACCACTTATTCATCCAAAGAGTACTAAAAGTCAATACGGGATATTAAAATAGAATGGGCCTCAAACACTCTTCTCCCTCTATTTTAAATAATGCATTTAAGTTCTACCTACTTCTACAACCACTCTTTCAACTATAAGAACTCCTCAGAAATACATTGTAAAGGTTGGTTAATCGTGGATTGTAAGCCGTTTCATTGAGATAGAGTTCTGTGTGTGTTAGATGTAAAAATAGGCTGGGAGATGATTTCTAGTTGACATCAAGCTGCTGGACAATGATGTATGTGACTGGTGTTTCTCTTTAATATGACAAGCATGTTTATTGGATCCTGATCTAAATCAGCGGTGATGTGTTCTATCTTTGTCAATGTTTTCCCTCTGTTAGTCATCATATTTCATTTCTTAGATAAGAATCAGTAAACTAGCTTAGGATATGTTGTTGTAAAGTACCCTAAGGCTTCCTTCTCTTCTTATCTTTGATGTTTTCTGCTAATTGTGTGATCTAAGAAAAAATTCAAGATAATTTAACCAATATAGTAGTTGGTTCTCTCTGCTTACTTATGTATGAATTTAGAGTTTGTTTTTAGGTGTTCTTGTATGGTTTTAGCTGAAATAATCGGGATACTGGGAGGTTCAGAGTTGGTTCTGTCTCACTAGGGTCCTCTTCCAACAGTTTTCCTTTCTAATAT
This sequence comes from Pinus albicaulis, assembly GCA_034641835.2. Taxonomy (NCBI): domain Eukaryota; kingdom Viridiplantae; phylum Streptophyta; class Pinopsida; order Pinales; family Pinaceae; genus Pinus; species Pinus albicaulis. Next base: position 430,673,628 of record CM076569.1, read on the forward strand.
CCCTTAAGTTGAATGTCAAAAGCATTGAAAGTTAAAAGTCTTTCTCTAATCTTAGGCTTCACTTTATGTCAAATCTTAAATGTTTTCTATTGTCTGATGAGTTAGCCTCATTGGGAGTTTGATCCTAGATGGTTAAGGCATGCCCTGTCCCTAGATTTTCTCCTAAGTGGTCTCGTTGGAAGGTTTCTTTGTCATTTACCTTCATTTCCTATCATTTCATCCCATACTATCATCTTTAGAGATCCTCTATTTTAGATGACTAGCCCATTTGAAAGCCTTGGATATTGAATTGCAAGTAAGCCCTTTTATGACCCCATTTCCCAATGGACTTGTGTTTTCTTTGAATTATCTCCCCATTGCCAAAATCCTTCTCTGCTCACTTCTTTGTCTGACATCGAACCCTTCTTTCATGTTTCCCAACCAAACAAACAAAACAAAACAACAACCCTTGTCCCATATAACTAGCCTAATACCTTAAAATTGAACTTCAAAGACACACATTTCTTTGCCATTATAGAGAGATCCCTCTCTAGATCCAGGCGGGCTAGATCCTGAGATCCCAAAGTGGTTTGATGTTGTCTTGTATTTTGGTATTGCCAAACCTACCAAAACACAGGAACCACAAGATAATGGCGACCCCACTGGGGACGTTCTGAGTAAGTTATACTCGATACACTCTTAGGACCTCAGAAATTTCCTTGATTCTTGAATATTTGGTGTGCTATCTAGTTGAGTCACCAACATAATGGCGACTCCACTGGGGAAGCTTTGAGTAAAAACATTCCTTGAAACATCCCTAATAACTCAAAGAAGACCATAGTAGCCTTGGTTTGGTAGTAAATCACTGTGGTGGACAGTAAATCTCCTTAAAAAATTCTAAACCTTCCACTCGGTGACTCCACAGTTCCTAAATGACCAAAAGACTCAACTGGTGATCAGTAGGCCTGCTGATTATCTTTGTTTTCACAAGACTCTACTAGGAGACCAATTGCATTACAACATCATCCATATTAAAAGAAACACATAGGATTAAGCTTCTTGGTTTGAAGATAGTTTACCTCTTAAAGACTTTCATACCTGGCTAACTTTCTTCATTGAGGCCTAACATACTGGCTTCAAGAAAAATCCATACTAGAGCTTATCCTAATCCAAACCCACCTGAGATAGTTGACAACCCTGAGAGTATTCTTAGGAAGCCTTATACATATAGGGATCCAACTATTATCAGACACATTAATAGAGCTAATTCAACACCTGGAGACTTTGAAACTCTATTAGACACTCAAATTGACTTAGATTTACCAAGTAATCTACCAAGAACTCAGTCACTCAGTGCTATAGAATAGGCAGACTTTGAGCCTCCAAGTTCACCACAGCATAGTGGTCAACAGATTGGTGATAGAGAAACTCCTCCATCAACACCTCCTGATATTCATTTCATTCATAACTTGGGCCTCTCTCACCCTAGATCTGCTCAACAGTTTGTTGCTAGTCCTAGCATTTCTGTATTTCATATACCTACTGCTCAAGCCCAAACTTTACCTCCAAAAAACACTATCATGGCAGCATGGTATGCTCCCTTGGTGTTACCACAGCCTCTAGTGCCTTTACCAAATGATTATCAGGCAAAAATCCCACATTTCACTGGAAAATAGTCTACCACAGCTCAACACCATGTAGATAGGATGGAAGATGCCTTTGACTATATGGAGATAGATGATGAGACAGTCAAAATGAGAATCTTCACTCAGAGTTTAGGAGGAGAAGTGAAGAAGTGGTTTAAAGGCCTACCTCCTAATAGTATCCATGACCTTCCCTCTTTACATCAAACTTTTATAAACAAATGGGAAGTCAAAAGCAACCCTCTCCAAATATTAGCTAAATATAAGAAAATTAAGAGAAATTAGGGAGAGAGTGTCCATGACTATTCTACTAGATTTAAAAACGTCTACAATGCTCTTCCACCTCACATGAAACCGCCCCAAGGAATGGACTTAGTGAAATACCCTGAAGGATTTGATGCTGATATGGCCTATCAGCTTAGGGAGAGATATTATGACACATTAGAAGACATGCAGAAAGGAGCAGTGAATGTAGAAGAAAACCTGATTGAAGCTCCCTTTCAACAGTGGGGCCTAGATTTCATAGGAGAAATCCATCCTGCTTCATCTACCCAACACAAATGGATTCTCACAGCCACAGACTATTTCACAAAATGGATAGAGGCCATCCATACTAGGAATGCCACAGATTCTGTTATTATAAAATTCCTGGAAGACCATATCCTATCTCCATTTGGCTGCCCTAGGAAGATTATTACTGATAATGCTACTACTTTTGGTTCCAAAAATATGATGGATTTTTGGTTTTTTGTCACAGGTATCAGATTGCAGTTGGTCATTCTACTACTTATTATCCTCAGGGAAATGGGCTAGCAGAATCATCAAATAAGAGTTTGGTAACCATCATCAAGAAGCTGCTTGAAGAGAACAAAAAATCATGGCATAAAAATTTAGTGCATGCTTTGTGGGCAGACAGATTGACTACAAATAAATCCATTGGAATTTCCCCATATCAGTTAGTCTATGGAGCAGATGCAGTGTTCCCTACCAGCCTAGGGGTACCATTGATAAAATTAGTCCAAGAAATACAGTCATAAGAGGACAACATGGTAAGGAGGATCAATCAAACAATACATCTCCAGCAAACAAGGCAAGAGGTCTACAACAGAGCTCAGAAAGTGCAAGAAAGCATCAAAAAGTTGTTTGATAAGAGAACAAAAGCTTGTGACTTCAAAATTGGAGACAAGGTGCTCAAGTGGGACTCTAGAAGAGAAGATAAGGGTAAGCATGGATAATTTGATAGTTTGTGGCAAGGCCCTTATGTTATTCAGTCCACCATTGGTCCAAATGCCTTTTTTCTGCAAGAATTAGATGGTACAAATCTGTTTGGGGGTCTTGTCAATGGCAGGATGCTCAAACATTACTACTGCTGAAGTCCAGAGTTTGAAGTTTCCACTTCCATTGTAAATACAATTGCTTTGTTCAGTTTTAAAGGAAAAGGAAAAATACAAAAAAAGAGAAAATAAAAGGTTCAGATAAGCTCAAAAATTGAACCTATGAAGTGCTAAAAAATGGCTCAAATCAACTCAAAACTTGAGCCAAGGAAAAGGAAGGCTGGTTCTAATATGCTCAAAACCTGAACCAGCAAAGAAAAAGAAGAATCGGCTCTAACAAGCCCAAAACCAGAGCTGAAATAAAGAAGAAAAGTGACTCTTACAAGCTCAAAATCTAAGTCACAAGAGAAAGAAGGATGCTCTAAAGTTTCACAATTTCAAGCCTTCAAAATTTTCGTTTCAATTTCCTACAAAGTTTAGTTCATGTGCAGTTGTCTTTATGCCATGAACCCACAACAAACCAGATAGTCTAATCCCGATTTGACTGTTTTTAAATTTCTGTCTTAGAATGTAGAGAAAGAAATCTGCTAGACAGTTTAATCCTAGCAGATATTAGTATAGGTAGAGAAGCTATGAGGCCAACTGTCTAATATGGTCTCATGGAGGAATAAGGGTAGAATTAGATTAGATTTTTCTTCTTTCAATAAAAAATGATGAATAAGGTCTGCAAGTCTAAATGCGCCTTGAAGAAAAATGTTAGGACTGTACGATGGGTAGGTAGATTTTTTGGGAGAATATTGTTGTTGATATGATGTTTTGATGAGTTGTGGCAGTTGATTAAAGAAAGAAGATATGTGTCAAGTACCAGGCATATGGCCTGTTTGGTCTCAATCTAGTCTCCTAAATTGAGCTCATTTAATTGTCAACCAGGGTTGGCAAACTGCTGAAGTGAAGTGTACTGTATGTACCTAGGTGCTTGTTTCTTAATGCGTTGTGTGTAGTGTTTTGTGATGTTTTTGGTCTTTTATGATGATTTATGATGTTTTTAGTCTTTTTGGAAATTTTATGTTCACAAGGAAAATGACTAGAAAGCTAGTGGAAGGAAGCTAATGATTAAAAACAGAGTGAAGCCTAGTTGGTTGATGAAAAATGACAAATGCAATTGCAGATATTGAAACAGAATTAAATCCAAACTATGACTAAGAAAAAACAAAGCTTGATAATGACTTTTAAGCAAATGATTCAAAGCATAAACTCAATTTATCAAATTCTTTCATCAAAGGTGTTTGAGAGAGAGCTTGAGACATGGTCAACTAAGTATGCAAATCCTCCTAACTAAACAGTTAAACAACTAACTTATAATGATGCAACATTTTATCCTTGATTAAAGATTTGTTGAAGCATAATTGAGTAAAACATTGATATCATCATAAGATCTTCTACTCTAAGTCTAGTTCCTAACCTATTCCCGTAATCACCATAAAGACTACACTTCACTCAAAGTGTTGAGATTTTGGAAATAGTCTTTGAGGAATGTTTACTATATATTTATATGGTTTTAAGCATCAGCCTTAAAGATATTACCTTCCCTGCTCATGTTTATGAATCAATTATGGATTTTAGAACAAGAAGAGGTTTGTAAATAATGAAGGCTGTTTTGTTAAGTTTAACAACTGAAGTAATCTAATATGCAGTGAATGACAACTGAATGTGGAGTGCAAATGCAATGAGTTAAGCTAAAACTGAACTTAAGATGTCACTAATCTAAAACAATGCTGAACTAACAAGTCATTATCAAACTTAAAACAAAATAACTGAGCATGAGTTAAATGCAATTAGACTCCGGAGTATCCTAACTAAGCTATCATGCATTATTCTATGGAATCATACAGTCTGTTTGTCCATCATGATTGGTATTTTGGAAGATTTTCTTAGAACAATCCTAACTGTACAATTCAGTGCAAATGCAAACATAAAGACTGAAAGCAATGAAAAACTAAGATATCATAGTCATCTCCTACCCATCATTATGATATTTTGGAAAAGAGTTTAAGAGCAAGAACAACTATGGTACTTAGTGAAAACACACAACTAAAACGTTCAAGATCACAATCATGCTTAAGACAGTATAAGGATTTTTTGGAAGAGTGCTTAGCATAAGTATAACTGTGATGGTGAATAAAAGAGATTGCAATTAAATCCTACAATACTATAGCCAATTCCCATTCATGATCATAATCTTTTGGAAGAGCTTCTTCTTTTGGAAGAGTTTTTAGAATGAGTATAACTACAGTAGCTAATGAAAACAACTACGAATTCAACTTCAAAAACGTAAAGGCAGCTAAAATACTTATCTAAATTACGCAAATAAATCCGTGCAAGAGGCAGGGGCCCTCTACCACCTGACGGAATCTAACTCCAAATCAAATCAACGCTTTCAAAACAACACTGTCTGTTTCATTAAAGGTGAAATAACTTGAACAGAGCACTCTGCGTCTTCAGAAATGTAGCACAGAATCTAAGCAAAATCTAGAACAAAATCTAGCCTAGCTCTCGGTTTCCCAAGTGTTTATATAACAAATGTACATAACAAGACTTGCAACAATTCTAGGATTATTGTCTTTCCTTATCGAAATCACATTAGGACTCTTGAAGTGGCTACGTAAAAAGGAAAAAGACATCTAGACTAAGACAGTCCTATTAGAAGTCTGCCTTCTTAAATGTGTTCCCACATACCAAAACCATACCCAGAATTCATTTCTTCCTTCATGGTGAGCAACGAACAATGTAGACATGACGTGGAATATGCCCATATGTGGTTTTTCTTGAGAGGCCACCTGGAACATACCCAAACGTGAAGACAGCTGCAGAATAGCCGGTTAGCTACGGAATGTCTACATTCTGCAGCTAGTTCCGGTCAAAATGCATTACAATGACAAAAATCATAAAACTTAGCAAGTCAGTCATGTTAATCATTCTAAAAGTAATTTTAACTAAATTCATTGATCAATTGGGTCTGGAATAGCAATGGACAAAGGAAAATGAGGTAAAGTAAGGTGAAAGAAAGCACAATCTTGAGGCTCAACATACCCCCACTGCTGACTTCTTGCATGTCCTCATGCAACTTATCCTATGAATTCAGAGGCTTCTGCAAGAACATCTAATCCTCTCCTTCTCTTTTGCCTGGAAGCTAAAGATCTTCTGGGTTTTCTGATGACCAGTTTGAACCTTAAGTTGGTAAGTGCCCTGATTAGCTTTTTATTCCTCTTCTTCAACTTTTCATTGGTCTTTTCCACTCTGTCTATATGTAGGGATAAGGTTGAGTTCATATCGGTTTTGAGCTTGACTTGTTCCTTCAAAATTTCATTCTCATTTTTGATGTGTCTATTAAGTATCTCCAGCTCATACCTATCCCTTCTTAATACATCTATTTCGGACAGTGGAGGACTAGGGGTTCTCTCTCTGCTCTCTGAAGCTTTCCTTTCCAAAGTTTCAACATAATCATAAACTTCTTGCTGAGCAGGGTCAATTTCAGGGGTTCCTTCATTAAAATCCTCTTCATCATCTTCTTCAATGGATGTTTCCTCATCTTCTATATTAATCACCCCTGTTTGTTTGATTTGAGTTTTCCTTAGTTTCCCCTTTAGTCTATGGCTTCTTCTTGGCTGAGAAGATCCCTCTCCTTTCTCTGTGGCAGATTTCCTAATTACCTTCTCTTTCTTAAGTTGTCTCTTGATTTGAGTCAACTTCTCTGAGATGATTTCCTCACTATTTTCTTGGACTGTTTTGTCAATTTCAATTTTTGAAGCCCTCCATTTTCTGCTTCTCTTTGTAGGTTGTTGTTCAGGTGAGAGCTCTTTTGGCTCTTCAAAATGATTTCTTGTCAAGAAATTGTCCCATGTATCATTTGTTTTGGCTAAATGGTGTTCAATTAAAATCTTCACCAAGCCATGATGATATAGAGTTGTCTCTAAAAATTGAACCCTTCTTTGAACATAGGAAGCCATCTTTTTCAAACTTTGAAGCAAGAAATAGGGTAGGTTTAAGTCTTCCCCCAGAAAATACATTATCAGTCTAATGTGGTAGACATAAAATGTGCCATATCTACCCTCACATGTAATAAATTTTTGCAGAATAAGTAGTATGTTTCTCCATTTATTTTTCAATGCAGAACTTGGAATTCCTTTCTTAAACACAGTGACATCCATACCTGGTGATTTTAGAAAATCCTTCCAGGATTCATGATGGAATTCTCTGTTTTTGAACCATCTCTCTCCATTTCTAAGCAACCCTGTAGCTTCTGCAATGAAAACTTCAGTGACAGTGAATTTGACATCTCCCACTTCAACTTCAGCTCCTTGAAATGATCTTGTAAATGTTTTAGTGACTTCTTTGTGGAAGCCATTAAATTTCTCCAAAAATTGTAGCCATCCTATCTGTTGCAACATTTCTTTACATTGAGGGTAGCCTTCTAGGTATTTTGTACCTACTAGTTCAGTTCTTACAATGAAACCCATAATTGCTTCTTCAATGTTCAGGTTAATACTCTTTCTACCCACTGAAACAATAACTTTCACCTTCGGATTGATATGCCTCAGGTTCTTAATGACAATGGCTTCAAACTTCGGACTGATATACCTCTGCGTTATAGTGACAATGGCTTCAAACTTCGGAATGATATACCTCTGGTTGACAGTGACAACAGCTTCAAAACTTCGGACTGATATGCCTATGGTTGACAGTGACAACAGCTTCACACTTCAAGCTGATATGCCTCTGGTTGACAATGAAACTTTGGACTGATATGCCTCTGTCTTTCAGTGGCAAATGGCTTCAAATTCCCATACTGCTGTACCTCTGTCTATTGGTAAAAAATGGCTTCAAATTCTTCACTGCTATACCTCTGTCTCCCGGTGACAAATGACTTCAAATTCCACACAGCTATACCTCTGCGTTTACAGTGATAATGCTCACTCTCTGCCCACGGTAATAGTGCTTTGATATTCAAACTGATATACCCTTTTTCTCTACTCACAATGATAAGAATATCTCTGTTTGCGGAATGAAGTGTCGGCTACAGAATGGAGTGATGGAAGTAGTCACGGAATGAGATAATGGAGTGAGGTGGAGGAAACAAATTAATGATTGAAAAGACGGTGGAGATTTTTACAACGGAAAAGAGAATCATCATTGAATGATTTGGTTAAGTGACGTGAAGAATTCAAACACTTCGGCCATTTTAACCGCTTAAATGATGTCGGATATGGAATTTGAAATGAGAGATTTTAATCCAAAGTTTGTGGAGGGTTTATTGGTCTTGATCAATAAAAATAATTAAAACAACCTTTTCGAACAATTCATAACTAAAACTATGCTAAAATTTATGAAATGCCATTACATTGAATGATTTGGTTAAGTGACGTGAAGAATTCAAACACGTCGGCCATTTTAACCGCTTAAATGATGTCGGATATGGAATTTGAAATGAGAGATTTTAATCCAAAGTTTGTGGAGGGTTTATTGGTCTTGATCAATAAAAATAATTAAAACAACATTTTCGAACAATTCATAACTAAAACTATGCTAAACTTTATGAAATTCCATTATAATCTAAACTTGTTACCTCTGCTTTTCATTTGATTTTTGTAGTCTTTGTCTTCTTTGTTCTCCTCTGGAAGAGTCTTCATAATCCTTCTTGATTCTTCTTATTCATGGATACACTGGATCATTTTGTTGCAATTCTAATGTCTGCTGATTCGTGCCTTCAGGATTTGTAGCTGCAGAATGACTGTCTGGCTGCGGAAAGGCTGATCAGCTGCAGAATGTCTGTTAAGCTGCAGAATGTACCTATAGAGTATTTTAATCATGGAATGGAGTGTTTTGGGGGATATAAGTGAAATTTTATGTGGTATGAATGAATATGGATGATGAGACATGATATGTATGAAGTGGATGATGAAATGGAATGGATTCAGTTTATGAAATGAAGTGGAAGAACATAAGAACTGCCCTGTAATCCATGACATATTTTATTCATTTACAGCAAGACATCAAAATTTAAATTTTGACATGAAAATGAGATGGATGGAGTATGGAATGAGATGAATGAAACATGGAATGAAGTATAATATGAATGAATGAATGAAATGGAGTATGGATGGATAAGTGAATGGAGTGAAATGAAATGAGATGGATCATAAGCACTATGGATCTGAACTTATGATTTTGTAACAGCTGCTTGCAAAAACAAAATGGAAAAGTTAGAGTGTTAGAGAGACTCTGATTTTCACCCTATCTTTTCTGTATAAACATGCCAATCAATGATTGGTTTTCATGTTTATACCTTCTTCTTTTTTTCAAAATAAATACTTCAGAAAATTTAATCAAGGTGATGAAGAAGAAGAATTCTTCTTCATTAAATTCACATCACTTCTTTCTTGGAACTTCTTGACAAATTCTTCTCTTGAGAGTGGTTTGTGATATAGCTTCAATCTATGACCATTCACAAGAAAAGTGACCTCTTCTTCATCTATAGTTCTGATTTTTACTGCCCCATTATCAAAAATTTCAACAATTTCATATGGCCCAAGCCAATGTGTCTGAAATTTACCTTGAAAATCTTTGAATTTTGAATCAAACAAGAGAGCCCAGTCACCTTCTTTGAATTTCTTCTCTTTGATGTACTTGTCATGCCATCTAGCTCTTTGCTATTGAACTAGACTTGTTTTCTGAACTGCATCTTGTCTGATCTCATCCAATTCATTGATTTGCTCCAATCTATGCTTTTGTGCCTCCGTTAAATCAAGTCCTAGCTGAACTGCCATTTTGAAGGTTTGAATTTGGAACTCTATGGGAAACAAAACTTGCTTTCCATAAACAAGCTCATAAGGAGTATGGCCTGTTGTGTTTCTCCATGTAGTTCTATAGGCCCACAAGGCTTCAGGAAGCCTATCTACTCAATCTCTTCTATGTAGATGAACAGTCTTTGTTAGGATTCCTTCAATGACTTTATTAGTGGATTCCACTTGACCATTTGCTTGTGGATGATAAGGAGTAGATGTTCTATGTCTGATTTTGTACTTTTCCATCATTTGCTCCACTAGCCTTGATGTAAATTGAGCTCCTTGATCTGTAACAATTTCCCTTGGGACACCAAAACGAGTAAAAATATCCTCAAAAAGAAAAGTAACTACAGATGCTTCATTAGCAACAAGTAATGGCTTAGCTTCTACGCACTTAGTAACATAATCAGTGCAAACTAATATATATTTCTTTAGTCTTGATGGAGGACTAATAGGTCCTACAAAATCCAAAGCCCATTTTTCAAAAGGTTCAATATGTACCTGAGTTTGTAATGGCATCTCACCTGAAGGAGAAGGTTTCCCTACCATTTGGCAACTGTCACACCTTTTGACATACTCTTTAGCATCTTTAAACAAGGATGGCCAATGATATCCTAAATTAAGGATCTTATAGGCTGTCCTCTTATCTGCAAAGTGTTCGCCACAAGGTTCGTCATGACATGCCTTGAGAATCTCAAGCATCTCATCTTCACGAACACATCTTCTAATGATCAAATCTGGACCTGTCTTGTACAACTCATTAGCGACCCATGAATATTTTTCACTATCACAAATGATTTTTCTTTTATCCCTTGCATTCATAATTGGAGGAAATTTTCCTAAAACTAAATAATTAGCAATATCAGCAAACCATGGAGTTTGAGTAGAGATCGCAAAAAGATATTCATCAGGAAATTGATCTTCAACCGGAGTGTCATATTTGATATTTTGGAGTCTAGATAGGAAATCAGCTACTGTGTTTTGTTTTCCAGGGCTATCTAGAATAGTAATGTTGAATTTTTGTAAGAGCAACAACCATCTTATCACTCTGCCATTAGTGATTGATTTGTTCATTAAATATCTAATTGCAGAATGATCAGTGTGAACAAAAGTTTCATAGCCTGTTATATAGTGTCTAAATTTGTTTATGGCATGAAAAAAAGCTAAAAACTCTTTTTCAGTTACAGTATAGTTTAACTCTGCAGGAGTCAAATTTTTACTGGTATAATAGATGGCATAGGGAATCAAGTCTTTCTGTCCCAATACTGCTTCTAGAGCTGTATCGGAAGCATCTGTCGAGATATGAAAAGGTAACTTCCAGTTAGGTCCCCTTAATATAGGTGCTTCAGAAATTTTGGTTTTCAGGGTTTCAAAAGCTAACTGGCAATCATAAGTCCATTTGAATTCACAATCTTTGGTGAGTAATTTGAAGAGTGGAGATGCTATTTTGGTGAAGTTTTCTATAAATCTCCGATAATACCCTGTAAATCCTAGAAAACTTCTAACATCTCTTTGACAACTTGGAATGGATAGGCTAGAAATGACTTCAACTTTTGCCTCATCAACTCTAATCCCATCCCCTGAAATGTGGTGCCCTAAAACAATACCTTCAGTAAACATCATAAAACATTTTTCATGACTAAGTGAAAGGTTTTATTCTTGACATCTTTTTAAGACTTTTTCCAAGTTTTCTAAAGCCTCTTCAAATGTATTCCCATAAACTGTGAAATCATCCATGTACACCTCTACACAGTCATGTATTAGATCCGAAAATTCTACATCACTTCTTGAATGTTGCAGGTGCATTGCATAATCCAAATGGCAATACTCGGTAAGCATAGGTACCCCAAGGACAGGTAAATGTGGTTTTGTCTTGATCTTCAAGTGCTACTTGGATTTGATTGTAACCACTAAACCCATCTAGGAATGAAAAGTAATTTTTGCCAGCTAATGTATCTAACACTTGATCTATGAAAGGTAAGGGAAAATGGTCTTTAAGAGTAGCTTTATTCAGTTCTCGGTAGTCAACACACACCCTCCATTTTCCATTTTTATTTGGCACAATTACCAAAGGAGAAACCCACTGACTGTCTGAAATAGGATAGATGAAATTAACATTTAATAATTTTTGCAATTCCTTTATTTAGTTCTCGGTAGTCAACACACACCCTCCATTTTCCATTTTTCTTTGGCACAATTACCAAAGGAGAAACCCACTGACTATCTGAAATAGGATAGATGAAATTAACATTTAACATTTTTTGCAATTCCTCTTTAACAATTTCCCTAAGATTTGGATTCATCCGTCTTTGAGGTTGTCTGATTGGTTTGCAATTTGCCTCTATATAGATGTGATGAGTACAAGTCTTGGGACTTATCCCTTTCATGTCAGTGTATTCCCATGCATATGCATAAGAATGTCTCTGTAATACTTTGACTAACTCTTCTTGTTGAGATTTTTCTAGGTTTTTGTTTATGTTCAAGGTTTTGCCTGGAAAAATTTCACTTGTAGAGCTGCCAAATTTGTCCATAGAATGAAGAGACATCTGCCTAGATGACAAAAAATCAATATTGGATCCCTCTTGAAATGATTCATGTTTATGTTCTGGAGAGGATTCAAAATTTTCTAGAGTATTCAGAATTTGATTATCTTCACTAATTTCTGAAATTGTGAAGAGTGGTTGTAAATCTTCTTCATCCTCTATCCATTGAGTGTCATCTAGATCTGTAATTGTCCTAGCTGGAGGATATAAATTGAACTTTTTAGTTGAACTACCATCAGAGATATACATATCACCAGATCTACAACTAATAAAGGCATCAGCTGTAGCCAACCAAGGTCTTCCTAATATAACAGGATGGCCTCCTAGATTATTCTTAGGAGTTAGGATCATGAAATCCACAGGGTACTCCCAAGAATCTAGGGACACTAGAATGTCTTCTATTACCCCATCTGGTTTGATCACAGATCTATCTGCTAATTGTAATAGTGTGGGTGTAAAGAGAAGATTAGGAAGTTTTAGTTTGTCCATGATTTTTCTACTCATGATATTTATTGCTGCTCCTAAATCAATGAGCGTGTTTTGAATTTCAATTCCATTGATGTGAATTTTGACAACTGGATTTCCTGGGTCAAGATACTTTGGAATAGCAATCTTACCCATCATAATGTCTCCTATTTGTCCTACCAGTTGAATTTTCTTGGTTTCTCTTATTCTTTTTCTTGTTGTTTTCATACTCAACTCCTTTATTGTTTTGGCTAAAATTGGGATTTTCTTGATGGCTTGCAATAATGGAATTTTAATGCAAACATTTCTCAATTCATCTAAGAAATCATAATTAGGCACCATGATTTGTTTTTCTACACCTCTATCAATTTGTAATCTTTCTGGAAAGGGAGGTATAGAAGTAGATGTGGATGGTTGCTCTAATATAGGAGTTGGATTTATTGGATGTTTTTGTTTTAGTTTTTCAATGTGTGGGTCTTGAAAGGATGTGTCTTCCTCAAGACTTTTATTCACCCGTAGGGAGTCTTCCTCAGAATTATCTTGTTCTTGTATGATCACAGAAGGTTTCCTCTTTTCAAGTATCCTTCCAGACCTAAGTTGAACATCACTAAGGTCTAGAAGAGTAATTAAATAAGTTGGAAACTGTTGGCCTTCTATCATGTATGTATTCTGAGGGTTCTTATTATTGGGGTTTGGTATGGGTTGAGCCGGCAATTGATTTTATTTTTGAGGGAATGGTAATGGAAGTGGTTGATTTTGATGTGGTTGGTTCTGATGATGTTGTTGAGGATTTTGTTGAAGATTTTGAGGAAAATTTTGTTGAGGATTTTGAGGATAAAAATGTGGATATGGTGGATAGGATGGTGGATACGGATAATATGGAGAGTATCTTCCATAGGGACCTTGTGATCCTTGTGCCCAAGCTTGAGATTGATTTTGAAATTGGGGCCAAGGTTGCTGCCAAGAATTCCAAGGTGGAGGTTGATTATACATTTGATCATGGAATCCTTGTGTCTGAGGTCCTTGCCAAGGTCTTCTAGATACAAAATTGAGAGACTCTGTGGAATCTGTAGGAGTTTCCTCCTGAAAGACAGCCTTGAGACTAGGAAGAGAAGGACAATTCTTGGTCTCATGTTTTTCAGAACAAATGACACAGGTTTCTACAACTTTTACATCCAAAGGACACTCTCTCAAGGCATGTTTCTTTCTACATTTGGGACAAAAGATTGCCAAGGCATCAGATTCAACCTTTTGCTTGTTTTGTATCTTAAGGGTGTCTATTTGTTCACTAAGACTCCCTAAGATGTCAGATTTAAAATCATCAAGCATGTGTCATATTTCTGATCTACTTACTGTCCCAGAAGCAGACTTACTTTCCCTTGCAAGAGCGGGATCTCTTGGACCTTTGACAGTTTTAGATTTCCCTCTTGAAAGGTTGATACATAACTCAGATATTTCAGGTAATGTGAGTTGTGATATATCTCCTTTTCCCATCATGTTAAGGATATCCAACCATTCATCCCTAATTGCTTTCAACAAAAGAGCTTTTAAGGTATCTTGATCTAGGTTTTCCATTTTTTCCCTTTTGATGTTGTAATTAAATCTCTCCAACAAATCTTCCAAATTTTCATCTTCTTTTTGTAACATATTGAACACTTCTTCCTTATGATTAACCGGCATACAATAATCCAAATATCTCTCTAGAAATGCTTGTTTCATGTCTTCCCATGTTCTAATAGAACTACTGATTAGACTCATAAACCACTTCAATGCTGCTCCCTTCAAAGTTGAAGGGAATAATTTCAGTTTTTGAGCATCTTGTAAGTAGTCATAAGTTCTACACAGCACTTCAAATTCGAATAAGAAAGTTTCAGGATCTGCAGTTTTAAGTCCATAGACGTTTGGAAGGACAGAGGGTGAAATTTTTTTCATGGTTGTATTGGTTTCTTCATCAATTATAGGGAACCCAAAAGAGCTTCCTATTCTACCTCTTCCTCCATTTTCACCTCTACCTCCTTCTCCTCTACCTCTACCTCTACCTCCAAATAGTGTGTTTTCTCCATTAAAAACTCCTCCTCCTCCTTCTTCTGCCATGGTTGACTCTCTTGTGGAAGTGGAAAGGTTTGTGTCCCTAACAGGAGTTTTTAGATCTTCTTCTATGGCAGGTTCAGTGGATGAAGTGGAAGGTTTCTCTAATGGAATATTTGACCTTAGATTTTCTAGAAGTCCAGGATCAGAAGAGGATGGAATATGGGTTTGAGTTGAAGGTGTACTAGCTCTGGATCTAGATGAAACAAGTGGTGTTCTAGAAATCAAACTTCTGCCTCTGCTGCTTATAAATCTTCCCCTTGAATCTCTCTCCCTATGCATATAATTGTTTTTGGATGCTAAGAAACAAAGGTTACCTAGTTTTCACTTCCCTGGCAACGACGCCAAAATGTTTGGTCTCAATCTAGTCTCCTAAATTGAGCTCATTTAATTGTCAACCAGGGTTGGTAAACTGCTGAAGTGAAGTGTACTGTATGTACCTAGGTGTTTGTTTCTTAATGCATTGTGTGTAGTGTTTTGTGATGTTTTTGGTCTTTTGTGATGATTTATGATGTTTTTGATCTTTTGGTGGTTTTATGTTCACAAGGAAAATGACTAGAAATCTAATGATTAAAAATAGAGTGAAACCTAATTGGTTGATGTCAAATGGTAAATGCAAATGCAATATTAAAAACATAATCAAATCTAAACTATGACTAAGCAAAAGCAAAGCTTGATAATGACTTTTAAGCAAATGATTCAAAACACAAACTAAACTTGTCAAATTCTTTCATCAAAGGCATTTGAGAGAGAGCTTGAGACATGGTCAACTAAGTATGCAAATCTTCCTAACTAAAAAGTTTAAACAACTAACTTATAATGATGCAACATTTTATCCTTGATTAGAGATTTGTTGAAGCATATTTGGAATAAAACATTTATACCATCATAAGATCTTCTACTCTAAAGCTGGTTCCTAACTCTATTCTGCAACTTGGTTTGATGACACTACACTTCACTCAAAGGTTATGGATTTTTAAAATAGTATTTTGAGAAAATGTTGTTTGTGAGATGATAGGGAAATTGCAGAAGTACTTCAAGCCTTAAAATGATATTGTCTTCTGTTCATATGGTTATGAATCAATTATGGATTTTAGAACAAGAAGAGATTTGTGAATAATGAAGGCTGTTTTGTTAAGTTTAACAACTGAAGTAATCTAATATGCAGTGAATGACAACTGAATATGGAGTGCAAATGTAATGAGTTGAGCTACAACCAAACCTAAAATGTCACTAGCCTAAAACAATGTTAAACTACAAATTATCAAACTTAAAGCAAAACAACTGAACATGAGTTAAGTGCAATTAAACTCTGGAGCATCCTAACTAAGCTATCATTCATTATTCTATGGAATTATACAGTCTGTTTGTCTATCATGATTGGTATTTTGGAAGAGTTCCTTCTTTTGGAAGAGTTTTTAGAACAATCCTGACTGTGTAATTGAGTGCAAATGCAAACATAAAGACTGAAAGCAATGAAAAACTAAGATATCATAGCCATATCCCACTCGTTATTATGATATTTTGGACAAGCGTTTAAGAGCAAGAACAACGATGGTACTTAGTGAAAACACACAACTAAAACGTTCAAGATCACAATCATGCTTAAGATAGTATAAATATTTCTTGGAAGAGTTTCTTCTTGTGGAAGAGTGCTTATTATAAGTATAACTGTGATGGTGAATAAAAGAGACTACAATTAAACCCTACAATACTATAGCCATTTCCCATTCATCATTATAATCTTTTGGAAGAGCTTCTTCTTTTGGAAGAGTTTTTAGAATGAGTATAACCACGGTAGCTAATGAAAACAACTACTAATTCAAATTCAAAAACGTAAAGGCGGCTAGAATACTTATCTAAATTACACAAATAAATCCGTGCAAGAGGCAGGGGCCCTCTACCACCTGACGGAATCTAACTCCAAATCAAATCAACGCTTTCAAAACAACACTGTCTGTTTCATTAAAGGTGAAATAACTTGAACAGAGCACTCTGCGTCTTCAGAAATGTAGCACAGAATCTAAGCAAAATCTAGAACAAAATCTAGCCTAGCTCTCGGTTTCCCAAGTGTTTATATAACAAATATACATAACAAGACTTGCAACAATTCCAGGAGCATTGTCTTTCCTTATCAAAATCACATTAGGACTCTTGAAGTGGCAACGTAAAAATGAAAAGGACATCTGGACTGAGACAGTCCTAATAGAAGTCTGCCTTCCTAAATGTGTTCCCACGTATCAAAACCATATCCAGAATTTGTTTCTTCCTTCATGGTGAGCAACGAACAATGTAGACATGACGTGGAATATGCCCATATGCGGTTTTTCTTGAGAGGCCACCTGGAACATACCCAAACGTAAAGACAGCTGCAGAATTGCCGGTTAGCTACGGAATGTCTGCATTCTGCAGCTAGTTCCGGTCAAAATGCATTACAATGGAAAAAATCACAAAACTTTAGCAAGTCAATCATGTTAATCATTCTAAAAGTAATTTTAACTAAATTCATTGATCAATTGGGTCTACGATAGCAATGGACAAAGGAAAATGAGGTAAAGTAAGATGAAAGAAAGCACAATTTTGAGGCTCAACAGGGATAACCATGGGAATATTATCATCATCGTTCCCATCTTCTTGATTATGAAGAAAACTATCTTAGTGAACTATATCACTCATCAATCAAAAATTTATTTTTGAATTCCTTACTAGTTAATGCAATCAATTTTGAGCAACATCTATCAAATATTGAAGAAACAATTTCTATCGATATTTTGACCAAACCTGGCGTTGTAGAAAATATTCATGTTGGTGTATCTTGTTCTCCATCAGAACTCGAATCATATCGCTCTTTATTTCGTGAATTTCGTGATGTATTTGCCTGGTCTTATGAGGAAATTCCAGGCATAGATAATAGTATAGTTGAACACACTATTAATATGTATCTTGATGTCAAACCAGTGCATCAAGGGCTTCGACCTGTTCATCCAAAGAAATCCGCTGCCATCAAAACAGAAGTTGAAAAATTTTTGTGTGCTGGTTTCATTTACCCTATTCCTCTAACTGAATGGATTTCCAATATCGTTCCTGTCATGAAAAAAAAAGGAACCATTAGAGTGTGCGTCAATTATCAGGATGTTAATCATTCTTGTCCAAAAAAAAAACTATCCTACTCCCTTTATCGAACAGATTATTGACGATTGTGCTAGATGCGAAATATTTTCGTTTATGGATGGATTTTCCGGCTACAATAAAATCAGTATCTACCCAGATGATCAACATAAGATAGCTTTCATTTGTCCCTGGGGCATGTTCGCTTATAGGAAACTTCCATTTTGTTTAAAAAATGTTGGGGCAAATTTTCAGAGAGCAATGGATTATGCTTTCAATGACATCAAGCACATTGTTCAACCATATCTAGAGGATTTAACAATGCATTCACGAAATGAGATTGATCACCCGATGCATTTGAGAGCCATTTTCTTATGCTGCCGACACTACAAGATACGCCTCAACCCACATAAATGTGTGTTTTGTGTTGGTTATGGTCGATTGCTTGGATTCATAGTCTCAAAAGAAGGAATTCTAATAGACCCATTGAAGGTTCATGCCATTCTTAATTTTGCTACACCATCAAATTTACTTCAGAAATAGAAACTTCAAGGAAAGGCTAGCTTCCTAAGAAGGTTCATTCCAAACTACGCTGAAATGGCTAAAATATTTACTCGAATCTTGAAAAATGGAGTTCCCTTCGATTGGGACCAAGTTGCGCAAGATTATTTTGATGCTGTCAAGGACACTCTTGTCCGAGCATCATTAATGTATCCTCCTAATTATCAAAATTATTATTTATTATATATCGCCATGGCTGAAATGACCATTGGTATGGTATTGGTCCAAGTAGAATGTGGAATTGAACATCTGATCTATTATTTGAGTCGTAATATCAATGATACGGAAGTTAAGTACTCATATGTAGAAAATCTTGCCTTAGCAGTTGTTCAAGCTGTCCAAAGATTTCGCCATTATATCTTGCTCCGAAAAACCACTATCATTTCGGATTGCAACCCCGTGAATTATATCTTATCACGTTAGTTGTTGGGGGGGAATATTCAAAAGAGATTGTCATTTTGCAGGAATTTGATTTTGAATTCATCAAATCCAAGTCAAAGAAGTATTTAGTTTTGGCTGAGCTTCTCTGTGACCTTCCCTCTGATAGTACTGCAACTATGTCGGAACCATCAATTCCAGACGAGTCTCTATTTCTGATCAGATCATCTGATCCTTGGTATGGATATTTCATCATTTATCTCCAAACTAAAACTTTTCGACCTAATACCTCTCACTCTGAAAAATGACATATTCTATACCAAACCAAAGATTATCTAATCCTCAGTGATACACTTTATCATCGTGTTGTCGATACAATTTTAATGAGGTGCCTCACTCTTGAGGAGGTCAAAAAAGTGTTAAATGATTGTCATGTTGGGGCTTGTGGCAGACATTTATCTGGATATGCTACCATGTAGAAGATACTCTGCGCAGGTTACTTTTGGCCTACTATTTTTTGAGAATGCATCCTCTTGGTCAGAAGTTGTCATGCATGCCAAATTTTTTATCGTAAGATCCACAAACCACCAGCACCAATGCATCATGTTGTCTCCGCCGGACCATTTATGAAATGGGGTATTCAATTCATGACCTATAACCCTCGTTCGTTTGGGGAGGCATGGTTATCTTATTGTCGCAGTCGACTATTTTACCAAATGGGCTGAAGTAATGCCTACATTCAACAACACAGGACAAACAACTGCATTTTTTTTCTTCATTCATGTCATTGCACAGTTTGGGGTTCCACAGGCTCTAGTTACAGTTCATGGGAAGCATTTTCACAACCACATGGTGTCTAAATTGACTGCCAAGTTAGGATTGTCACATGATAATTCTACTCCTTATTATCCACAATCAAATGGACAAGTTGATGCCATCAAAAAAATTCTTAAATGAATGCTTCAACAAATGATAGGAGCTCGTAAAAGAAACTGGCATTTGATCCTGTACTCCGCCTTGTGGGTGTATGGAATCTCGGTGAGAAATGCGACCAGATTTACTCCTTTTCAATTGGTGTATGGTCTGGAAGCTATCTTACCAATCCAATACAAAATATCATCGTTAAAACTCACAATAGACTTGTTACCTGACACCTCAGAAGAAGAAGTGCATCTCCTTAACCTCATCCATCTTGATGAAACACGTCGTGAAGCCCAATTTTCCAATGAGGTGCAGAATAGACGTACAAAGGCACAATACGACAAAAATGTCTAACCTTGCATCTGCTCAGAGGGTGACTCGGTCCTTGTTTATAATCAAGAAGCTGATGTAATAGGTACAGGGAAATTTGAGCCATTATGGCATGACCCTATATTGTCGAAAGAGTTCTTGCTAAGGGTGCCTATGAGTTAGCTGATTACAATGGAATTCCGTTGGCACAACCTACAAATGGGTTGTATCTGAAAATTTACTATGCTTAATCATGAGCATAGTAATTTTTTGTAGTATATTGTATATGTGTTGTTGATTTGCATTCACTATCTTAATTTGTTTTTAGAGTTTTTCTTGACGTTAGTAATCCACTTTAAATTTCATTGCAGATGTTTGAATCTTCGAAACCATTTGTTGGATATGCTAACGATACTAGTCGTAGTACGCAGAATCTATCCTCTACAGCGTGGGCCATTTTCACTTCGAATGACGAGTTAGTGAGTTTTCAAGGGATTTGTATTGGTATATCGACGAACAATATCGCTGAGTATAGCACGTTGGTCGAACTTCTCTCTGATGCCATTTCATTTGGTATTAACTGCATAATGATAAGGTTAGACTCACAACTTGTGGTATTACAACTCACTAGTATATATACTGTTAGAAATCCAACACTTCTTAGATTGTTCCTATGAGTTCGACTTTTCGACAGACATTTTGATTTTATTCAATATCAACACATTTCTAGAAATTTGAACACATTAACTGATTCATTAGATAATCAAGTTTTAGACAGACATTTGCAACATATGTAAAGAAAACATTTGAATAGGATTACACAATAAACATAATAAAAAATCTGAAATCATATAGATATATAGTTATAGGTTTTAAAAAAAATTGTGCCCAACAGAAATTGGTCATCTGACCTCAAAATGTATGCAAAATGTCACAAGTAAACTAGTGGTGCTCGTGGTAACATGCTATAGATCTAGCAATCCTACGGAGCAACCGCATCTAGCGGTTAGGAACACCAATATTGTTTCGTTGCAGTCGCATGGGTAACTCTTCGATCCGGAAATCCAGAATCCTGAAGGTCAACCCCTCTATGTGTTGTCGAAGCTCAACCAGAGTCTCAGCCATATCAAGGTCCTGAAGGATTGTTCTCCCGACAACCCTCTATGTTGGAAAATATTCTTCATGCTCTAGTTCCTCTACTGGTTGAACACGACCAACATCTACATTACATCAAACATTTAGTTTGGTCTTGGGAAAAAATAAAGATAAAAAAACATTGTATAAACCTTAGGAAAATTAAAAAATATGGTCAAACATTCTTACCCATTGCACTCCACTGAGTTGTAAGAGTTATATAACATAATGCATGTATATATCTAGATTCTCCTGATCTAACAATATTTTATCTTCTTGCTAAATATAGAATCCTTCCACTGTTAATCTTTTGAGGAAATTATAAACTCAATTGCAAACACATGAAGCAATAAAAAAAATCGCACATAACACAGTTTTTTAACAGGAAATCCTGAAGCTAAAAACCAAAAATATCATATATTATGTATCATGGATATCATGTAACAATCTCATATAAAGCTTAGTACATCAAGCTCTCAGTACAACCAATCATCACACACTAACAAGATGAAATCTGCAAATCCATGCACTGATTTTTTCCCTCCTGATAGCCTGCCTCCACTGTGCAATCCCTGCTGAAGAATAGCTCTGAATGAATTCTAATTACCCTTGCCTTGACTGTACAATCCTCATTGGCAACTCCAATGTGTATATGATGCAATCAATGCATCACTATAGTCACAACGGATAGTCCATCTCACCCTTTCACCTACCTCTCCACTGGGTCTCCACTGGAACTGACATGCACTGTAGTTAAATACTATATTTTTTCAGTTGATTAATGGGTTATTATTTGTGAATTAATTAACTAATTAATTCACTCCACTCTCACTAGTGTATCATTCAGTTAGAATAGATACAACTAGCTCAATTGAGTTTAACTCAATTTAACTGAGTTAAACTGAATACAACTCCATGAACTACTCTTCGAACTCTGTCATAACTTTGCTACTTCAGTTCTAACTGAGTCCTCCATGCATGAACCACCAGTCAACCCTAGGAATTGTGTAATTCCTTCAGCACACTGATTTTCCAAATCTGTATGCTGAAATAAAGTGCTCCAAGAGAATAAGTTGAAGTTTATTGTCGGATTATTATTAAGGGCTAATAATTATTGACATGCATCTATTTTTAGATCGACGATCTATAAATAGACTTCGCCCAATATTCTAAAAATAGAATTTCATCTATTTTTCCAACTTGATCAACCATCCACAAATAGAATCATGCAACTTCTGAAATATGATCATCGTGTCTAAAAATAGACGTAGTCTAAAAATAGATTTGCACCTAAAAATAGCCTGTGGGCCCACTTAGTGAAGGCCACTGATTTTCACTAAGCTCCATCATCTTGTTGAATCTCAACATGAGCACCTTCTTGTAATGCTAAATATATATCTCCTCGGAAATCAACACCTACGTATGCGTACTCATAGAGGGCGACGATCTGTCGTTGGAACCAGGCAAAGAATGCAATATAGAACACAACAGTTGATTGGCCTGCATGCCGACCCATGAGTTCTACCCATCTCTACATTTGAGGATCTCTAGGAATAGCTATATCTAGTGTTACATGTTGTAGTTGCTTCAGTGTAATCTGTTCTAAAGTGAGGGATATAAGGATTGAACCATAACTTAAATTCTTCTTCCTTACTCCCTTTGCTTTGTTCAGTTGTTCCTTTATCTGAGAAAGAATAGCATCAGACCAGTTGAAGATAGTTGGCTCTAAGCACTCTCGCGCATACTGCATATATGATATATTCGCTACATGTAGTGTAACGGTGCCAATAAGTTTAGTGATCGTGAAAAGGATAGTTCTCAAAGGAAAATCTCTGACATCTCGGATGTTTATTTTTCCATGTTTTCTAGGCTCTGTCCCTAGATAGCAATGCTGCAGAATATAATCCCTCACTGTCTCTCCTCCAACGGTAGACCCTGAGAGTGGAATGGGCAAACCTCTCCCCGACAAACCCGTGAGAAAATACACATCCTCAACTATTATGGGAACCACTTGGTTGTTAATATGAAATTCCTCTATATCTAGATCCCATGCTTGAACTAAGAACTCCAAGAGTTCTATTTGTTGCCTCATTCCCGAAAATTGAAGTACTTAAGCAGTCGACAATCTCTTAGGGCTCTTACTGTACCCGGATTTTTTAAGGAACTCATATCCTGTTCTTCATTTTCTCTTTCCCTCCATGTAATTGTCATTGTAATCCGATAGAAACCTGAAATACAACCATAAGATCCATTAGATTCCATTCATTGCAAAAAACTAGGCAAATTTTGGGCATAACATGAAAATAAAAAACTTGAACTGCACCCAACGCACTCCCTAACAAGAGACAGTGTGTTGCACATGCAAGTAACCATCACTGTGCTTTCTATGCAATGCAGGTTTCAACATTCAGGGGTGTGTTTCCCTCTTTTTGGGAAGAATTTACCCTATGGGCCTTAAAACCCTAAAAAATTGCAGAAATTGGAAATTAAATGAATACCAAAGGAAAGAGGAGGTTCATAGTACTAACCTGGATCAAACGGTGACGAAATTCGTCCATAGAAACGATCACAATCAACAACTGAAGTTCGGGGGAAAATCAGGTTCAGAGCTCCAAAATGCAAATGGTAACAATGGAATGGTAAAAATGAATAGTGAAACTACTTTTAATAGTCATTTAATTATTTTAAAGTTAAATTTATTGCTTGACTAGTTTTATGATGTTTTTATCATGAAACAAGTATTTTTGATCTATTTGATGTTGTTCTGAATAGGAAATACAACAGATGAACAAATTAATCGTGCATATTTATTCAAATAATGACTTGACCACAAAGCATACTTTTTCTCCTTATTTTTCAAGCTTTGTTAAAAACGAAAAAGAATTTTAAGCACACTTTTATCTCTTTTTTTAGCTTCGATAACAACGAAAAAGGAACCCCTGGAGTCTTCTTTCAGCTCTTTTCAGACTCCG
The DNA here is from genome assembly GCA_034641835.2 of Pinus albicaulis. Taxonomy (NCBI): domain Eukaryota; kingdom Viridiplantae; phylum Streptophyta; class Pinopsida; order Pinales; family Pinaceae; genus Pinus; species Pinus albicaulis. The sequence continues at coordinate 430,697,845 of CM076569.1, forward strand.
ATAATGTGAAAATATTTCCAAGCACTTGTCTTTTTGAGCTCATAAAAGTAAATGAATAGATATCTACTCAGTGTAAGTTTAACCCTTTTTCGGAGTGAGATAGATTATTTACAAAAAATGAATATCTTGGTTAAACGTGACCAAAAAGGTTCTCTTAGATATTATTTTACACTTTTTCGGATCTGAGTGACAAAGTTACGAAAAAGTACTTATGGAGTTTTCTCTCATCCTCTTCTTCAAACTCTCTAAATATGAAAAAGGATCGGCTATCATTGTCATTTAGCTCGTTAAAACATAAAATAGCGACGGGCTTGTCGATCATGGCAAGAATTGAGTTTCATTCATCGTTAGACTCATTAAATTATTAACTAGCAATACTTTATTCACCAAAAGGGTTGAATTATAGATCAAGAAAATGTTATCCTCCTCAAGCTTGTTAAAAACTAAAGTGGCACTGATCGACAAATGACTGGGGAAAATTTGGGAAAAGTGAGCAAGAATTCTTTATGGTAGCAAGTTTCTCTTGAACATGACACTTCCTTCACTCCATGTCTGTGACTGTTTGGGTTGGGTAATATTCTTGACAGTTCATTCACACCTATGGTTCATCATACCTTCACTTCGGTTTTGGGTCAATTTTGCCAACTCATCACAGTGTCACTGATATGTTCAAGAGAAGTCATCCTTCTGCAATACTCATAAACCTTCATTCTCATGACCGTCATCCATGAAAATTACTATATCAAGTCATACCCTTGTCTCCGAAATCAATAACTCCCATTTCGCAATAAGGTGGCTTCCTTCCGATGATAAATCAATATCTAGGAATTTCACTTAGAAACATCAGATTCCAGTACCATGAGGCTTGTTACAACATCGACAAGATCCTCGCTTCCGGACCTTTGACCGAAAGATTTTATTTAGCATTCGACATCAAATAATCTATTCACACCTTATGAAATGTACTGCAGTACCTTGAGGGCCATTGAAATTAATGGTGGTTCTTTGGTGTTTATTAACAACTTACATCATTGGTTGGTAATCAAACGATGTCTTTCCATGTTCGACTACAAATCATATATTTGCATGGCTAGACTTGTACCCGAATGATCGAGTGAACAAGATAAGGAGACCCTGGATCTAGTTTCATCCATCCGGGCTATGATTTCAGGATTGTTGTACACATCATCTGTACGGTGACCTTACATACAGATCATCATCCAAAGATGGGCCTATATCTGTAGGCATGTCTGCATTGGGCAACATTCCAATCAAGAAGACTTTTTGAATTATGTACATGTTATTAGATTGTTTATGTGCTGAACATGGGAATGCCTACCCTCAGAAATTATGATCAAAGAGGATATATCATGATGTAATGTGTTGTAATATTGATGCAGGTGACCTCTCCGCTTCATCTATAGCCCATCATAGTGTAAAGCATCTCAATAAAAAGTTATTATTATTATTTAGACTTCATGCTTTAGGGGAAATTTGTTATAGGTCAATTTGGGCACCATTCCCAATGACCTGGTTAACTGGACATCATCTCCAGGACCAATGATTAAGGGTCTATCATTCCCTATCATTTCAAGTTGCTACATGCCCTAAGACAAAGAACAAGATAAATCAAGCATAGCTTTCATCAAGCAAAGGTTTCCAAGATTTTAATTTTATTATATAGCATATGAGAGCTCACCAACGCTACCTCTAAAGGGACTAAGTGAGTTGCATATTCAAGTATCCCCATGCAAGGCTTCTCTGCAAATCACTTCTTGACATCTATAGGTATGTTGGTAACATTGGGAGAAAAATTCTCATTATTCCAGAATCTCCACCTGACCAGTGCCTTCTAGAAGAGTTCATATGTGTCAAGCTTCGAATCCCTGTGTCCATTTTACAACTACAATATTGAGAACATGTCTTGCCTATTATTGGAAAGTCATTGATTGTGAAACTACCTTAATCTCCTCTATAAATTGAGCACGGATTTGAGTGCTTGGTAAGGAAGAATTTGAGTAGAGAAATGCTGGTGGATTTTCAATTGAGAACAAGATTTATGTAACAGTTGCTGGAGAGACTTATATTGTGATGAGGTTGAGGATCGTTGCTGGAGATGGTCACTTCAAATCATTCATTGGGTTGTAACCTCTCCTTCTATCATTAATAAAGAGTACAACTTATTTTTCCCTATATGCATCTGTATTGGCTTTGATTTTCCATATTGCAAGATCTTGGTTGATGTATATGGTTTATTCTTTACTGATTTAGTAAAATAACTTGAATAGACATTTGTATTATTGCTATCTTCTATTGTTTAGTGTTCATTCTTGTAGGAATCATTTTGCAGAAACTGCTAGAATTTGAAGCTGCAATGAAAGCGATAGAAGGAACCATTTGGAAGCGCTTGGATTCCAAGTAAGCTTCTAATCTATTCTATGTGTCTGTTCTTAGTTAGGAGAAGAATTCGTATAGTATTTAATCTGTTGATCTAGATTATCACCTGTCTAGAGAAGCACATTTTATCCGTAATTCAAAATTCTGTCCAACACTATGCCACAAATTGTCAACAAAAGAAGACGAACAACAAGACGTCTCCAAGAGCTGTAGTGAGTGAACCTTTGGCCTCATAGTTTGAGTTGGAATTCTCTCTCATCACATGCATGATGTCAAATGTGATGGGATCTATGTGGTACTTGGATAGTGGAGCATATTTCCACATGATTGACAACAAAGAATTATTTAGTAGCTTGGAGGAGAAGGATATTCAGATGCACATCGAGATGGGTGATGACGGGAGGTATAGTGCTACCAGGATTGGTAGAGTTAATTTCCAGAGAGAATCATGTAAACCCCTCATACTAAAAGTTTTCATGCATGTACCAGGTTTGAAGAAGAATTTGGTTTCAGTTTCTATGTTGGAGGATCATGGATATGATGTGGTTTTCAATGAATGAAAGGTGTTCCTTCATCACAAATCCATAAGAAAGGTAAATAATATTGGGGTTTTAAATGGAGAACCTCTATAAACTTGATGTATATGTTTGTACAAATTGAGTATTAAAGAAGATGAGGTGGTGAGCTAGGATACCGGTGAGTTATGGCAATAGAGGTTGGGTCTTCTAAACCATAGTGCTTTGAGGATCATGCAACATATTTCTATAGGGCTTCCAAGGGGTACACTTATGCAGAGAGACACATGCAAAGGTTGTACTATGGGTAAGTATACAAAGGCCACCTTTCACGATAAGGAAATTCGAGCAACAACGATACTTGAGAGAATTCACTCAGAATTTTTTGGACCATTCTCAATAGCTTCCACAGCCAATCACATGTATTATGTGATTTTTGCTGATCATTTTTCTTAAAAGTGTTGGATTTTCTTCAAGCAGTAAAAATATTATACGTTCTCTAAGTTTTATGAGTTCAAAGCACGGGTATAAAAACATACAGGGAAGAAGTTGAAGGCTCTGAGGAGTGAAAATGGTGGTGAGTATATCTCTAATTAATTCAAGAACTTCTGCACCACAAAAGGAATTTGGAGAGAATTGATTGCACCTCATAACCCATAATAGAATGGGGTTGCAAAAATAAAGAACAGAACAATTGCGGGAGAAGCACAAGCTATGTTACATGATTACCGCCTATCATTTCATTTGTGGGTAGAAGCATGAAACACAACGGTATTTGTGCAGAACAGTAGTCCTAATTGAATACTTGGCACTAGTACACCAAGGGAGGATTTTTCAGGGAAGAAACGAAATGTTTCATATTTTAAAATTTTTGGCTCATATATCTATTTCCCTGTGACCAAATATGCCAGGAAGAAGCTAGAACCAACATCATAGGTTGGGATATTTATGGGGTACATAGATACTCACCACAAGTATTGAGTTTTTTTTCCAGCACACAAGATGACAGTTGTCAGAAGAGATGTGGTATTTTATCAGGAGAATTCCAACGATTGTCCCTTGAAAGGAAGCTTGAATTGCATGCATCAAAGGAACTCTTTTTTCCAAAGGGTGAAACTCGGAATGTGGAGCAACCATAAGCAAATGATAAGAGAGTGGAAGAAACTAGTCATGGAGAGCCATCCACCAAAAGTGGTAGGAAGCGCACGAGAGCGGATGAATTTTTTTTTCTAGATGTGATAGAGATTGTAGGTGCACCTACATCACAACACAGATAGGGAAGGTCCCCAGATAGGTATACTGGATACATGGCTCTTATGAGCGAATTTATTATGAAAAAACCATCCTCTTTTGAGGAATCAACACAATAGCTATCATCGGTTGATGTAATGGTTAAGGAGTATGATTCCATTATCACAAACAATGCATGGGAAGTGGTCCCAATAGTAGTGGGGAAGTCAGTAGTTGGATCCAGGTGGACCTATGAGGTGAATAAAGAAGTTTATGGGAGTGTAGAGAAACACAAGGCTATATTTGTGGCCAGAGGGTTCTCACAGGAGATTTTTTCACTAGTTGCAAGCTACTCATCGATTAGATCCATCCTTGCACTCTCAGTGCAGATGGGATGGCAGATACATCAAATGGATATAAAGACAACTTTTCTCAATGGATTTATTGAGAAAGAAGTGTACATTGATGAGCCATATGGTTTTGAGACCTTAGACAGGGAGCTGCATGTGTGCAGAATCAAGAGAGCATTGTATGGGCTGAAGAAATCACCTCATGCTTGGTAGACCAGGATCAAAAAATATTTCACCAAGTTGGGCTTCAAAAAGAGTGAAGTAGATTAAAAAATATATCATATTGTGGTTGATGGTAAGCTTGTGATCATTTTACTTTATGTAGATGATTTTATATTGACAGGTTATGAGCATCTCATAATTTCTTGCAAAGAGGATCTTGCAAGAGAATTTAAGATGAAGGACATGGGCTCTTGCATTATTTCCTTGGTTTGGAGAGCTATTTGTATCTGAGGGAAAGTATGCCAATGGGATTCTAAGGAAGTTCCACATAGAGGGCATCAAACCCATATAGACTCTTCTTCCAGGAAACTGAAGGAAGGAGGATACTACTTCAGGTGAGGTAGTGGATGCTACTATCTACAGGCAACTTATGGGTTCACTTATGTATTTGGTGAAGACATGAACATACATATGCTACACAGTTAAACAAATTATTCAAGCTACATTTAAGACAACCAAGCTCTTTTTTAAGGCATGGAATCATGTCTTGAGATATCTCAGGAGCACTACAGAGTATGGATTATGGTACATACAGAAAGAAGGAGTGAATATTCAAGGCTTCACCGATGAAGATTGGGAAGGTATTCCATCAGACATGAAGATCACATCAGGGGGAATCTTCAGCATAGTATAAAAACATTTTCTTGGTACAATAGGAAACAAAGAACAGTTACACTCAGTCTAATAGAGGTAGAGTACAAGGAAGCTAGTCAGGCTGCATGTGAGGCCATCTAGATGAAGAATATAATTTTTGGTTTGTTTGGTCATCAGATGGATCCGACGGTGACACACTGTGATAACCTCTCGGTTAATCCTGTATTCCATGACAGGTCCAAGAATATTGATATCTATTATCACCATCTCAGAGATTTTGCTCAGAGGCACATTATGGTGTTTCAATACATTCCCACAGAGGAACATGATGTAGACATATTGATGAAGGCACTAGAAAAGAGAAAATTTGAATACCATAGAGGCAGGATCAGGGTATCTGATAATCCATTTCTTGTTGAGAGGGAGCATTGAAATTCAACAAGAAAATGCACCCACATTGGTGAGGAAATTTTGATGCACACTGGTGAGGAATTTCTGATGCACATTGGTGAGGAAATTCTAATGCACACTGGTGAGGGATTTTTGATGCACATTGGTGAGGAGTGTGGGGCATATAATTTATTTTTCCCTTAAATAAATTGTCCAATTTAATTTATTTTTCCCTGATGCACATTGGTGAGGAATTTTTGATGCACACTGGTGAGGCATTTGGGGCATCTAATTTATTTTTCCCTTAAATAAATTGGACAATAAATTGTAATTTCACCTCATAACAACTTGTATCAGTTAAATAATTCATGATGACTGAGTTAGCTCAGAAAATTTGATTTGAGGGCCTAATATGAGGCATGTAGAGTGATACTACTATTTTGGGGGTCCAGTTGTAGTTAATGCAATAGTGGGTTGCAGGTGTGAATCAGTTAACTCAATTAATTGAGTTAAAATTAGGTTAACTAGCTCTAACAGAGTGATGAGATAGTGAGATGTAAAGTGAATTAAAGTAGATTTAATTCAAAAGTAGTGATCAATTAAATAACTGATAATTCATTATTAATAGTTGCATGCATGTCATTTCTAAGGAAGACCCAGTTGAGATAGAAGTTAAAGGGAACATAACTATTAGTTGTATTTATAAACAATTTCTCGAGTGAATTATAAAGTCATGAGAATGCCATCATGGATTGTGAAATCAAGGAAGTCTCATTTTCCTATTTAATAGTGGCCTAATTCTTTAAGAATTGTGTGAGCAAGGCATGCTGAAGGAAGGATGAGAATTGGCTATGTGTTTGTCCAAATTTTCCTAGATCATTGTGAGACAATTGGTAGAATGTGGGAGATTATTGTGAGCAAGGAAAAATTTTATTGTTTCATGATTCCTTGACTTTATATAATATATGATACTGGGGGTTTTAAAAGTTTCCTTCCCCAAGATACATCTTGTGTTATGCGATTGATTTACTTCTTTCTCTTACTTGCATGCGATTGAGTGATCATGTTTTGTATTATGCAAATATTGTAGAAGGATTCAATATCTTTTTTTAATACATCACAACATCAGATTGAATCCATTGATATAATTTCTACATGGTATCAAAGCTTCTATAAATTTATACAAACACACACTAGTTTATTTTTTTTCCACCATTTAGCTTTGAATACATGTCCCATGACCTTGGTCTTATATTTTTTTTATATGGATTTTTAATGAGGGTCGGTTACAGTTTATGGGTCCCAAGCATCCCAACATCCTAAGTACACCTATAATGGCCAGGTTGAATTTTCCCAACATAAATTTCGAGATTCCAGTTTAGTGTATGGATTATCTATCTCCAATTCCACCAAAGAAACTCAAAAATTATCTATATTTCATACTTGTTAAAACTATTATGACAAAGGGACTTCCACTATTTTAGTTACAATCAACCCAAAATAGAGTCTTCTCCTATTGTGGAAGCACTTGGAAAGGTGGGAAACACCAAAAATAAAGGATACATTGTGAATAAAATCCAAGGTGTGTCCACCCAAACTGCTGCACCAAATCCTTCACCTACGCTTTTTGCAATCTTCACGTCCATGCCATTTTTTTTATCTTCTTGAGCTTAAATATCTCATCAAATTGGATGAAATTAAATTGCACCAAAATATTCTATAAGTTCAAATAAATCTTCTTGAATTATCTATGAAAAACAAAACCATATGCATAAATTATCTATGTGCTTTGTAAAATACACAAGGACATTATTTTCATCATTAACCTTGGATTCCACCCTTCCATGACACCTTCATTGTTATTCATGAATTGCATGCTTCTCCTAGTATAATTTATATTCCTCTAACTATGACCCTTGGTAGCTCTTCTTTTCTAGGGGAGAGAATAAAAAAACTAATCATTGAGATTGTTTCCACTAATGTGGAAAAGGATGACAATATGGTACCCATTATTTATCTATCATTAACCATGAGATAAACATATTCAAATCATCCTATTCCATATGATATAATACATCCAAACATATGTCCTATGTATCATGTCGCTTTAATCTCAACATAAGTGGAGCCTTAATCCACTAGTCTTCAATCTACCCCTCTAGACATTGTCTATGTGAACCATGTTTCTCATTCCCATGGAGATGATTCAATATTCACTTTACTGCCCATTACATATATTAGTGTAGAATATGGTACCATTATTCTTCCTCGTCATGAGGAAATTCAAGAGTCCCATATCACTCTAGATCACACTGGGGTTGATTCACCTAATCATTCATACTTATTACCTCAATAACCTAGCCCCTCTAAAAAACAAATCATTGAACTCAAGTATCATATGGATGAGAATTGGTTCACTATATTCCAGGACTCTCCTTTATATGGTGAAATTCATTTGAGAACCTTAAAATTTAATCACTTTGACTCATGCTAGAGTAGTAAGATGTATTTTCACTCCATCATTTTCTTTCTCCCATTTCTTTATTACATCCATATATATATTATAACAATATTGAACAAGATGGCTACTACAAAAAACATACAAATGTGCATAATCATATTATGTGTAACATAATAGAACAACATCATCAAAAAATGGTTTAGAGTTCAGTAGTATAAATACATTTCACATGTCCATAACATGCTAAAGCATAAATAAAAAATATGGGGGCACACTTTCCACCTGTCTAATCCTCCTTGGAGATGTTCCCATGCTAAAAACACCACATCATTTGAAAATTTTCATCCCTAGTGAATATGTGTATAAAAAACATTTCGGGAATTCCCTTAGCATGTTACATACACATCTCACAGGGGGCATCATTCTCAAATCTGCATACCAAAGTATTCCCCTTCGTCATCATTTGATAGGGGAAACATCTTATGTGTGGGGTCATGATGGTCCATTTGCCCAAATTTTCCATTTGATTGTTATTAAATCTCATACTAGTCCCAAAATATTTAGGTAAGGTGTATTATCCTCTTGTTCCTTGGTTAATTTGTCCTATTGGCCCTTTGGTGAGCCATCTACACATTGTATATAGTAGATGATTAGTAACATAGATTGGAACATTCTACTAGATGTGATTCGACATTTACCATATGGTCACCTATTTGACTTGGTGGGTCAGGGGGAGGAATGGGGGGACAAATTTTGTCTCTCTTTGTTAGTTCATCCTCTTGTCCTTTTTAGATTTTATTATTCACAACGAAACATTTTTACAATAATAACTAAAGAGTTTCTCTTTAAACCCTTTGTCCTTTTTTGCATCATTCTTAGATAAGTAGGGCCACATACCCAAATTTCACTTCCTAAATTATAACGATTAGTTTTCTCACAACAATCTCACTAATATTTGGAGCATCCTCCTCCTCTCCAAATTCTCCATAAGGAAATGAAAAAATGACGTGGAATTGGAGGGAAAATCCCTTTTATAGAAAATTTCACCATTTTTCACTTGGGAATCATGATATCATCCTATCCTTGTTTTATAAACCATTAAAACTATTGGAAATATCTTTCCAAGCCCTCAAATTGGTCTTCCTCAATCCTTCCCACTTTGAAACTTCACCTAAAAGCCATTTTTCCATGAGGTGTCAAGGCTGCCTCTTTTCAAATTTAGTTTATTCATATTGGTCTCTCTTTATTTGACACTCCTTAACTTTGTAATCATTGAATTATGAGTGGGATTTTTTCGTGAGTAGGCCACCTTTACTCATGTTTGTATGGTCTCCTTTAGGCCCAATCCATATGGAATTTTTTTTATCAACAACATCAACTTTTTCATTTCATTTGTCTATCATTTAATAGATATCATCTTAGATACCCCCATATTTTGATAGATGGATCAAGCCACCAATCTATTATATATGGCATCCATCATGTTTTATATCTATTATTACATGGGAAATCTGGCATGATTACCCCTTTTATATTTTGGTGTCAATTCCATTCAGTACCCATTAGATTGGGAATATAACTTTCCTTCATATCATAGGTACCATCTCTTCCATTTCTCATTATCCCGATGAAAAAAAATGTCCCCCCCCCGCCAACTCCCCTTGTTGATGACCTCCTGGTTTACACTGTTAGAGCCTTGTACCACTTGTACTTGGTTTAGCCAGTGGTAGCATCATTGATTCACTCTTGTCCAAACATCTAAATATCATATTTAAGGCCCTCCCAAAAAATTTCCTTCTTCATCATGTGGTAAGACTTTTAAAATCCCAAGTGGCCTGTTATAGGAGAGGTGTGAAATTCCAAAATAACCTTTTTTTTTTTTTTTTTGGATTTATTACATAGATATAAGTTATTTTTGTACCACATTGAATATTTTTTTCAGAAAAAATTATTGAATGCACTAGGATATTGTTGCAACTTTTGTATGATTTTCCACACTTCTTCATCATTCTTCCATTCATCATTTTATTTAGTTGTCTACTCAAGTTGGAGGATATAAATGGCATAGAATAATGCCTCCACATCCTCATCCCTTCTTGGGAGTGCATCTGCAACAACATTTTTATTCCCTTTTTTGTAGATGACTTCGAAGTCATAACCCAAAATATTTGTGACCCATTTTTGTTTCTCTTCTGAAGATAATTTTTGTTCCAAGAAGTATTTAAGACTTTCATGATATTTTCTTACCTTGAAGTGTCTTCCCAATAGGTAATGGGATCATTTCTTTAGGGCATGTAGTATTTCCAACATCCCCTTCTAATAAGTAGGTTTTCTTAAAATTTTTCCTTTTATTGGACAAATGTGAAAATAAATGGGTCTTCCTTCTTGCATTAAAATAATGCCAATTCCATTTCTTGAGGCAACACTTTCCATGTTAAAGGTTTTTGTTAAGTCTAGTGTAGCTAAGACTAGAGTTTGTCCCATTGCCTATTTAGGATGTTCAAAGGCTTTAGTTGCTTCTGGAGTCCAAGAAAATGCATATTTATTTAGTAATGTTGTTATAGGTGCTTATTTTTCCCCATAATTCCTAACAAACATGCAATAATACCCTACAAACCTGAGAAATCCTAGAAGATGATTTAAGGGTTGTGGGGATCTTCCATTTCTTGATGGATTTAATTTTTTATGGTCTAACTTAACACCCTCATGAGATAAAATATTAATCAAACATTCGACCTACTATATGTATAAATTAATTGTAGATTCAAAATTTCTCATGTAATTTAATAAAACATAAGATTCAAATCTACTCTACTCACCTGCATAAGCAAATTCATGATCTAGAACACATATCAAAATCACGCATCATGATTGCACACTCATGAATAAATATTTAGCTAGGGAAAAGAATCTTCTCAAAACCCCTTCCTATGTGTATTTCATTAATCAAATAATCTGGATGGATACAACATGTTTTCTCAAGCTTGAGCACAACCTGCACCTCTATCTTCTATCCTTTACATGTCTAACTGACTCTGGCAAAAAATTAGCCAAATTTAAGCCTTCCAAAGTTCCTATTTCAATTTTTTGTTTGATGAGGAATTAGCCCCTATTAATTAGGGAAATTTCTCATTAAGAACTGAACCATTAGGCCCTTCTATGTTTACATGCACCATGTGTACAACTTGGAAAATTTTAAGATTGATAGTATAATACCCTTAAACTCCAATATCAACTGGGTAACTTGAATTTCATAAATGCGTGAGTTAAATTAGGCTAATTTCTTAGTTAAATAGTTAAACAATGAAAATTCACCCGATTGCTAGACCTCCCACTAGTTCCTTCAAAATTTGGAATTAGTTTAACTGACCTTAACTCAATTTAACTGAATTAAATTGTTACAACTGAAATTAAGTGAAGCTAGGATCCTAAAATTTAGTAGTCACTGTACACAACTAAAGTTCATTCATCCAAATAAAATTAACTAAGATAACTAAGTGATACCAACTATATCACCCCAGTTAGCTCATTCAAGTTATTTGTTGATGTGGAATTTCAAATTTCTCGTAATTTAATCAAGGGAAAATTAAATTAGAATTTTTTTGTTTATTTTTCAACACTCCTTATCAACAAGAAAGGGATTCAGATCTACCCTGATCCAACACCTTTGGAATTTATTCCATGAAACACCTCATACTGTTTTTGTTGCTACTACAACATCTGGAACTGAGAATAAATAAATAAATAAAAATAATCATTGAATCAATCTGCAACTGTCTACTGGGAAAAATATTTTGTTGCTGACTCTCCTATTGAGCCTCCTTCTCTATTGTCAACACTTCATTTCACTGCTCAGTATATTACTGACGTTGATCCTCCTACTACTGAATACTTTGGCCCCCCCTAACAACATAATGATCCATGAGACAAAACACTTCAGTGGACCCTGTGCAAATTTCTACACTGTTAGGATAATTCCTTCACATCGCCCAACCTCACACCTAGAGGTATCACTTCATGTGATATCTTTGTCCACTTATCTCGAAATATCCCCCTACTAGAGGTTTCTGCTTTAGTGGATGTTGTTAGGGTCCTATAATAATATGATTCATAATTTTTGAATTGAATTGATTAGTCTTGTAATATGAACATAATTTTATTTCTGCAAATTGTTTTCCCATATTATAAAAATAAAATAAAAAATGTAAAGAGGGTAAAATTCCTAAAATAAAAATCAAAGGACTTAAAAGAAAAAATATAAAAAAGAATAGAAAAATGGACCCCAAACAAAAAAGAGATAAAAATAAAACATGAAAGTGATGAAAATCAAAATGCCACAATCCATAAAGGTTAAATAGATTAATCTTAACCTCTCATGTTTTAAATTTCATGTTATTAGATAGAGAATAATGATCTAGCCAAATAGTTTAATCTTGGTAGATCAGTAGTGAGGTAGAAAATAATAAAGTGCTCAAAAGCTTAATCTGATCCCTTGGAAGAAATAAGGATAGAATTAGTTAGTTTGTTGTTTTAAAAGAAAACTAACAAGGGTTTGCAAGCTCAAATGCACCCAGGTAAATAAAAAACATTAGGGTAGAATATGGGTAGGCAGAAGTAATTTTTACAATCATGGATAAGCAGAAATTTGGTCATTTCAGTCACTAAATTCCTTCAAAAATTATCCCCTTTTAAAAATACTTCATCCCCTTCATTTTCATGCTTTCCCCTTCATTTTTCCTTTTTCCCATTATCATTCAATTTCACCTGCGAAAATCTCCTTTTCCCAAGTTTAGAACTCATTATACTTAAGGAAAGTAAAACCCTTTAACTAATTCCCCTTTTACCCAAAAATACTTTATACTAAGTGTCAAAACATTATGTAGGGACCCACAACAAAGGAATTTATCCCTATATCATGTATTACACTAGATAACTGTATTTTCCCTCATCTCATTCATTACTAACACATTAATTTATATATTAACTTCTATATTCACCTTTTAACCCGTATTAGATTAATTCCTTATATAATATATTCAAACCCATATATATTTTAACCTATGATTAAATTTCCCATGTGATATATTTAACCCGCACCCCATAGGTTAAAACTATTAAACCCAACTTATATACCCGTCCCACTATTAAAATAACCCCCACCAATGTTAAAAATTACATACGCCCTCATTTCATTTGTTAATAAAACAATAACATCCACCTATCATATAAAGCACTCCAAACTATGTATTAAACCTTATATTTAAATACATATTCCACATCTCATTATATTAAAATCTTGGGCCCCACGCCATCTCACCCCATAGCTTTATCGTATCATCTTGACCATTCGCTTTTTATCTCCCAGATCCAATGACGATTATCCCATATCTAAAATTTCTCAACGCAAAGATTAATCAAACCCAAAGCTTGCAATAAAACCGGTTTTTAGGGTTTCTCTCACCTACACACGTGTTAATTCCATTGGATCAAATCGATTATTCCAATCCTTCCTACCACCTTATTGAAGCCCTGAAAATTGGGTCTACAACAAGGGGGATACCCACCCAGTTCGGACCTTGGTTAGCAGCTCCTTTTCCGTTTGGTGTAGTGGGTCCGACTGGGGATAATGGGACCAGTTTCCCAATATGTGTGTGTGTGTTTGAGATTTGATATTTCTTTTCTAAAATTCCTAAGTAAAACACTTTTAATATATTTCTAATCTATTCATATGCAAACTGTATTCTAAGAAATATCTAACTCTAAAAATAACCCGGGATGTAAATCTTTCTATTTATGCGATCTAAAATGATTTCAGATAACAATCGATAATAAAGATCATTCAATTATTATGAGAAAATAATTCAATAAAGATAAACCATTTCATATAAAAAGTTAGATGAAACAGTTGTGAAAAACATATCGCATAATAAAATATTCATACATCAAGCACAAATAAATAGTTATCACCGTACAAAAGTGCCAAATGATAACTCAAGCATTCAAGCATCAATATATAAATAACTGAACATAAGTATCACTTTTAACACAGAAACAGAAACAGTTAAGAGATAAAAGTACCATTTATAACTAGTTCTACTCATGAGCTAGAAGCAATAATGATTTATCTCTTCCTAAGCCAACATCCATTAAGAGTACAGAAATGCAACATCAGTAACAGATATTAGATACAGATATCAATAAATATCGTTCCATTCATTCATCAAAACCTCCTCTGAGGGTGCAGAAGTGCATGTTCTGAGGATAAGTTTTTGACAAATTTCAGGACCCTTCTCTAAATGCATGGGAAGGGTTTAAATACTACTAACTAAATCTAAAAATAGTTTATTACAAAAATTTAGGATTCGGTTTAAATGAACGTCCTTTTTCTAGGCAAAAATAAAGTAAAACTGAAACTAAATCTAAAATTGAAAACTATCAACTAACTACTTATGAATTTGATCTCTGAATTTGCAAGCATCCAGCATTGTTTTGAGAAGAGGTGGCTGGCCGACTTCATATTTCAACTGTCCCGAAAAGACAGAATCGGCAAGTGTAGGCGCAAAATTCTCAGCAGAATTAATGATGCAATTAAGAGTGTTGCATTGACTGTGTGGTTTTACTAGATATGTCCAGTATGAATCCCAATTTAATCTTGTCAATCCTTGAATTGATTTTGCTTTTTCTTCTGCCTTTTTTTTCCATTCTGTTTGCAATTGTTGTGCCTGTGGAAGATATCCCAGAATAGTTTCTGAAATCAAATTAGCCTTGTGAAAATTCTCATTTACACATATTCAGTAATATTTCTTGCTGCTGTAGCTGACTCCTCTGTCGCTTTCTCTGCTTCTTTGATCTGTGCATCCCAATTATTGAAAAGTATTTCTTTATGACTGTTATTGATAATTGGTGCACCAGCTCTTTTTCCTTCCTCTGTATTTTTCCATGCCAAATAATTAGTAACTCTTTCATTAGTTAAATCATAATCATGTCGTAATTCTACGACATGATTAGTGATTTTATCACTTTCTAGACAAAAAGAGTTCCATTGCGAGATTTTCTGGCATAATACATCTTGTTGTTGCAGTAGTTGATTGTTTAAAGAAATATATTCTGAAATAAACTTTGGAAGTTTGGGATCATCTTTGTGCTCTTCTCGGATAATATGTATTTGTTTCTCTTTATCGGCCAAACTTTTTTGATATCCGATTTGCATCTCTTGAAGCTCTTGCTGTAACTTTTCAAGCTTTACCTGTGCTTCACTGCTAGCATGAGATTGTTGCAATTGCTGTTGCAGAACTTGTATCTGATATTCTTTTTCATTTAATAATAGTCGTACCTCAGATGCTTTGTCACTAGTTACGGAGGCATAAGCTCCTGTAATCTAAGATAACTTGGTAAGATTCTCAGTAGGATCCATAGTAGGATCTTTCCATAAGACATCTAATTGTTTTGCATTAGTAGAGATTGCGCTCTCTAACTTTCTCTTTTTCCTTTGCTTCCTCACTACTGCTTTATATTGCGGGCTGTAGAATACATCCAGGGGAGGAATGTCCTCTATATTAAGTACAATTTCAAAGGAGGGAGTGATAGGTATATGCTCAGTTTCTGTGACATTGCCACTTATTCCCGTGCTTAAAACTTTTGTTGTCTGTACAGGGGTTTGTGTATTCTGTCCTTCAACATTAAGAAATTCAGTAAACGTTTCCCATTCTTTATCTAATTGAATGCTGGTGGATGGTTGATGTACAATGGTTGAAGTCTATAGTTGTGAAAGCTCTTTTGACTGAGCTGTATCTTTCACTGAGCCTTCATCTTTATCAGATTTTTGAGAATGTTCAAAATTTTCTTTGTCGGAATTTTGATTTAGACCTGTCAGTATCTGAGCTACCATTGAGACTGACACTAGGAGTTGGTTCCCTTGTGGGTTCCAAGCGTAAATTATCCAAAGGGATAGTAGTCAATCTTCTTTCTCTGTAGATTTTAAATTCCTGAAATTCTTTTGGGGGAAGCTGTGTTTGAGCTAAATGTAAAACTTCTTTAAATGAACATTTCTCTTGAAACATATCATCAAAAATATCTTCTTCTCCAAAAATACTCTCACTTTGATTGCAGTGGTGAAATCCTTGACAACACCATATGGATCGAATAGCCTTCTCGAAAACTTGAACAGTTGTAAGCATGTAATATTGCTTACCTCTTTGAATGCATGACCAACATCAAACAATGAAAATGCTCCACAGGCTACGGGAAATTGTGGCAAGATGGCCTTCTTATTATCCTTTAATTCCTTTGTCAAACCTCCTTCACCACAGGTTTGGTATGCAATTTCCCGAGCTATAAGTTTATCCGGAACATACAAGGGTAAAACATGAGGAGAAGTAGAGCTTCCAAAAACCCTCACATAGGTAAACCACTCTTCTCCAAACCATCGTGCGATATGGAGAATGTCGACTCCTTCTTCTGGGGAAAACCTTGGAGCATCCTTATTATACAATATTCTGTACAGCGGCAACATTATGCCATGGAAAATCTTGTAAAAATGAGGAACAAATTTTGATTCCCACAGTTCTTTGTGATACACATGAATAGTCAAAGGATCATGAATTTTCCATTGCCAACCCATTAAAGGGAATTTAGAAACAAAGCAGATAGAATCAATAACATAGGCAGACAGATAAAAAGGAGGATAAATCCTCTGAGAGACAGTCCGTTTAGACCGGTAATTGAAAATAGCAGTGGCTAAATTATCAGACAGTATTTTGGGCTAGTCTATAATGATAGCATAAACAGTAGCATTTAATAACGGAAGCCATTCAGGCAAGACCTTATTTATGTCAGGCTTTCCAAAAAGCATACATAACATAGCAGCAGCAAAACAATATGGAGAGGTGAGTGAACCAGTACTGTACATACCATGTTTGTCTTTCTTCAATGGTTCATCTCTTTTGGTCCATTCCTTTGTGCATTCCACCAAATTTGCATTTTCCCTGGAAAATTTCTCCATAAATTGTTTGTTGTAAGTCGCCGAGGCTCCAGCAAGTGATACATAAGCCTCAAATCTTCTATAGTGAACGACCCGATGAGTTCTTGTCCTTGAGTTCTAAATTTCCTGTCTGAAATATCAGTGCTATCCAGCACCCATTTTACCATATCTGTATATGGAAGAATTCTCGGTCTTGCTACTATCCGATCCAAAAATGAACAAGCCAATTCTGTAAGAGATGCTTCAGATGAATTACTTGAACCTGCAGTAGCCGCGACTTCCATTACCCTGGGATTTTCTTCTTCGAGCAGATTATGCATTCCCTCCCAGTTGGTGATACCGGCATCCTTGTTGCAAGCAGTATCTGCATATAGGGAAGCCATCTCTTTGTTTTCAGAACTTGGAGTTTTCTCTTTCTTTCCCATAATACTCTGTGAATGCTTTGTATAGTCTTCTGCTCCTTCGTGCCTACGGTTTTACGAATTAAGTGAGAGTAATGACATGAGAAAGGTGACGGGATAGTTTTAAATGCTGAAGGCGGATGAAATATATTATTTTAACATGAAACAATCTTTCAATCAAAACAAAATCCTTTTTATCGATAATTGACAATCCATTCATTAATTCAATCATTAAAGCACATAACGGATATTGATTTATGAAAATATTTTCTTTGGACAACGAGATTTTAAGAATATGTGACATTGCGATCTGTGATTTGCTGTGCAATATCGCAATATCACAATATCGCAGATCGCATTTTTCTCAAATCAAAATCATCGCAAGATCGCAATTATCGCAAATCGCAATATTCACGAATCGCAGTCTCATAGCATCGCGAAATCGCAATATCACAAAATATAATATATGAAAAGTATTTGCTAAACATATTTTCTGCGATATGTGGTTTGCGATCAATATTTTAATGCATAGTTTTTTGGGATCGCGCTATCGCAATATCGCGAAATCGCAGTTTAAAAGATTCTGCCTTGCAAAGGATGTCTACTTATTGCGATGGATGTGATATTTTCTTCAAAGAAAAGATTTGATTCTAATTTATCATAAACTTAGGTGTATTTAATGATTTCCTAAGGAATTTCCATAAGTTATGATAGTAAGTTTTATTTGAGAAAGGAAACAAGCACTAATTAACTTTTTTGGATTTTTTGACTAAGGGTCCCCTCATATTTAGTATTATTACTAATAATTAAATAAAAATGGGGGTTGTTGCTGGCCACAACACACCTTTAAAATTTGCGAAAACCACTTAGCGGTTATTCCCTCCCCCGCGCCCAAACAACTTATCTGTTTGAATTGACCCGGCATTTAATGCATTCACTGTTCAATGAAATTGTTTATAAGAACTCTTGAATGCAGTCATTCGAACTCTTTTGTTACTGTTTTCCGTGTAGAAGAAGTATTACAGACCAAAAAAATTGTTGCAGCCTTTTTTTTCTAGCCTGAATGAAACAGAACTCATCAATTTGATTTCTACAACCAGTACAGAAGTCATCCAAGTACCTATAAAAATGAGAAAAAACTTCTGAAAGCTTTCCAACCCCAAAAAGCCCTTCTACACAGTGAAATTCCAAATTCCCATGTATTCTTTAGGAGAAAATACTTATCCATCATTATAAAAGAGTTATACAGTGAAATAAATCATTTAGGAGCCTGTGTACTTAAAGAAAACCCTGTTGCTTCATAAATCCTTTAATTCTGTAAACCCTTAGCATTTTCTCATAGATTCTAAAGTATTGAACTGTTTTAAACACAAACTTTGATTAATTGAAGCCATCTTTGGACCTAAAAAGCCTTATGTAACCTTCAAAAACCTTTCCTATAGTTCTTAGGCATCCTTTTGATGCCCTAAAGATTGTTTTATCACAAAAAAGTCCACTATAAACCCTAGATATTATTTTTCGGAGGCTATAAGGTCATGAAGTTTCTCTTTTGATAAAGAAATTACATTTTGAGTTAAATTGATCAGAATTACCCCTTTTCAGACAAAATATAGAACCCTTGTCATATCTAAAATCCTTCTGCAAATTGTTTAAAATTATGGAAGTGTTTTACAGGCCTAAATCCTTGTTTTATAGGTAAAAAGTATTGAAATTTATAAATAAAACAACTATATGGCTTCCAAAAGCACTCTTGTGATCAACCCTCTACAACCCCCTATTGTAGATGTAGATCATATTCCAATGGAAGATGTGGACTTCAAAATTAGTGATAATGTGACAGAGTTCAACCTTCTTGAGCTCCACTACTAGAGCCAAGAGAAATCCCTAGATTAGGATGATGAAGTGTTTATCTGGGAATAAAACTTGCTTAAATATGTTGTTCCTCAGACTCACCAATGCCGAGAAGCAATCAGACTCTGCCAATATTGCTACTCTCCTGATCAAAGAGCCATTGTGAACCCTGAAAAGTGATGTAGGAGCATCCTACTTCATTTTTATTGAAATATTGTGTAATTAGGGGGGTGATGATTTTTTAATTATTTTGTAAATTATTGTGCTCATTTTAATAAATTAAGAGAGAAAATTGTAAGTGAGGATTATTGTAAATATTATTTTAATAAATTAAGGATATGAGTGGAGTTCAATTAGCTAGATAATCTAGGGATTAGGAATTCCTTAAATGGGACTTAGTTGAGTCCAAAAAAGAGGATAAATCTAATTTAGATTTTAGTTGAGATTTGTGTGGAGGGAATTATGGATTGGAATAAATTCATTATTATGTATAAATATGAGGAGTTTGTAAGGATGAAAAACAGTGAGGAATACAAAGCAAGAGAGAGGGATGGTTTGAGAGCTTTTGTAAAAGGGCCAAGAGCCGAGAGGCCATCCATTGTAATATTCAGCCAAGGAATTTCTTGTGTTATTATATATCAATATTTTTGTTTGTATGGCTCTCTTTTCTTTATGTATATGTTAAAATGAATCAAATGTAGTTTTTGATGAAGATTTTTCTTGACAATATTCATGTTGAAGGAAGCACACATGCTATTATATGCTAGGATCTGTTTTACAGCAGAATCCTGGCATCATTTGGTATCAGAGCCAGAGATCCATGCCTAGCAAGGTTGAATGCATTCAATATAGGTCGATATTTGAATAGAGACAAACAGTTATAGTGTGATGATGCCAAAAATAGAAAAGGGAAGCCAATGAATAGGTGTGCGATGGGAGCCAACCCCGTTTGGTAAAATGCTGATATGGTGGAAAGCGTAGAGGCAATCAAATGTTGGGATTGAGTGTGGAAGAAACTGAATGTTGAATGCGGCATTGGAGAGTGTTGTGAATAATGTCATAGAGGTAAATCAGTACTAAAGACTATGCATTCATTGTTATTCTCAGCGTTGACGATGTTGTCAAGTGTATGGAAGCGCAGACTTGTTGGAATGCAAGCGATGGAGAAGATGAGTTACTGTGGATTGAACTCGATATTGCGTTAGAAGTTGAAACATATGGTTGGATTTTTGTTTTATAATATAATCACTGTGTATCTGTGGTGTCACTACAAGAAAAAAGCACATTGGTGAGGGGCGAAAATGGTCACCATAAGCTCATTGGTGAGGGTCAAAAGAGCCTTCGTCACCAAAAACTGAACGTCACCAAAGGTGGCGTCGCCGAAAGTATAGGTGTTGTGGTGACATTCAAGGTCCGTCACCAATAATGATTTATAATGACGAATAGTGACCGTCACCATTTCATATGAGCAATGGTGACGGACAATAGCCTCCGTCACCAAAAAACTGAACGTCACCAAAGGTGGCGTCGCCAAAAGTATAGGTGTTGTAGTGACATTCAAGGTCCGTCACCAATAATGATTTATAGTGACGGATAGTGA